>JAVSCE010013564.1:0-95052 GCA_032199065.1 Smutsia gigantea | reverse complement strand
CAGATCTTCAGAGGTTTACTGACTCTGGTCAAGATGCCAGCACCCCAAGGCAGTCCCGGCCAAAGGACTGGTGTGAGTGGAGGAGCCACATGACTGAGCACACCGCTTCCTGTGTGTTCCTGGATGGGGAAAATACCCAATGAACTGAATGTGAAGATTACATTACAACAGTTTTTGGTGTACACGACACAAGCTTTCCTGAAACTTGAGGGGAAAGTTGTCCATGCTTTTCTTTTAGTGGCAAAAATGGATTATCTTAAGAGATAACAAGTGTTGGCAAGGATGTGGAGAAAAGGGAACCCCCATGCACTGTTGGTGGGAATGTAAACTGGTGCAGCCACTGTGGAAAACAGTACGGAGGTTTCTTAAAAATCTAAAAATAGAATACCATATGACCCCTTAATTGCAGTTCTGGGAAATTACCCAAAGTACACAAAAAATCACTAATTTGAAAAGATATGTGCATACCTATGTTTATTGTAGCATTATTTATAATAGCTAAGATATGGAAGCAACCCAAATGTCCATCTGTAGATGAATGGATAAAGAAGATGTGGAATATTACTCAGCCATACAAGGAGAATGAAATCTTGTCATTTGTGACAACATGGATGGACCTCGAGGGTATTTTGCTAAGTAAAATAAGTCAGACAAAGACAAATACCATATGTTTCACTTATATGTGGAATCTAAAAAAACAAAAGAGAAATAGACTCATAAATACAGAGAACAGACTGGTGGTTGCCAGGAAGGAAGAAGGAGGTTGGGTGAAATAGGTGATGGGGGAAAAAAGTTAATGAGACTGTTTGATACCTTCATTTGGATGATGGTTACATGAGTTTATATACACATGTGAAAATTCACTGAACTGTGCATAAAGATTTGTGCATTTTATTGTGTATATCTCAATTAAGTAAATAAATAATTTAAAAAATGTGAACCAAAATAAATGAAAAAAAAAAACAGAAATAGACCCATCAACACAGAGAACAGACTGGTGGCTGTCATAGGGAAGGGGAGTGGGGGAATGGATGAAATAGGTGAGGGGGATAAAGAGGTACAAACTTCCAATTATAAAATAAATTAGTCACAGTGATTAAAGTACACTGTAGGGAATATAGTCAATAATAATGTATTATTTTTGTATATTAACAGATGGTACCTACACTTATCACGGTGAGCATTTAGTATCATATCATTGTCAAATCACTGTGTTGTACACCTTAAACCAATATAACAATGTATGTCAACTATATTTCAATAAAACAAAACGAAAAAAGATTTTGTTTAGAAGTAACACTGAAATGTGATCCACTGACATCTCTGTATGCAGAGAAATTAAAGGAAATCACAAAGTACATTTAATCAGTTATTTGCTTCATGCAGAGACATACATAGATTATTCCCAAATCCTCTTACTACCTATAGGGCTGCCATGTTGTTAGGCATGGTCTGACATGAGTGGCTTCATTGAGGGTTAGCACCTAGCCTGCTCCCTCTGGCCATGCCCTGCGCCCTGGCACAATGTTGGCCCCAGAGGAGGAAGATGAATCCATGTCTAACTGGTCCACCCAGGGGGGTACAGAGGACCTCTATATGCTGGCTAAGGCCCTCAATGGTCCTGCTCTCTTGAAAGGGAAGAAAAAGGAGGTAGCCCAGAAAAAACTTTCAGATGGGAGCATGGGAATGAATATATAAACTTGACTTCAGTTTGGCCCTTTGAGCTCTGCAATCTGGACAGCACAGACCTGAGGCAGCAGAGTACAGGGCCATGTTAGCAGTACTTCTCTAGAAGGTGTGGAATAGACCTAACTCCTGCACATAAACAGGCACTTCTCAGCTAGAGGACATTTATATGATCCTGCTGGCTCTCAAGGAACATAACCTTATTTGTCTGCTGAAAATCTGGCCTCAAATAGACCTCTGGCCAACAATAATCCACAGCTCTGATGGGAAAAAAATTCAATAATTTGCTCTCTTCCCACCTCCTTATAATTTTTATTTTATTTTTTATCCTTTAACCCTAATTACTCCTTCACCCAGAATCCTAGGGTGTTAGAAAATGACGAGATCCTTTGAGATAAAACCCAGCAGCCTCTTACTTTCTGCATGAAAGAAGTGAGGCCGCATTGTGCTTTCTGCCCCACTTAATTCTTCTGATACCTGCTCACTTTTTGCATCATTCACAAGCTTCTGGAAAATATGAGCTAGAAACATTTGTTCACTGCAAATCTTTCTCTGCCTAGTCCCAAACCAAAACTAAGGAGTATGAGAAGTATAGAAAACAAGAAACCTACATGCTTTGAAAACTTAAAGCACTGTTGATGTTCATGACATTATTTGTATCCCATATAGACCTTTTATTTCATTAGCTTAAAACTTTTGAGAATAGAGGCTATATCTTTGAAACTATTTTATAATGCAATTGGACTCTAGCACAGTATCATGAAAGCCTAGGAGTTTAATAAATGTCATTGGGTGATGATGAGCTGGTCTCTCCCCTGTCCTACTGGCAGTGTCTCACATAATCACTGAAGACAGTTGAGAATCCATCCTGCTTTTAAAGGCCTCCAGGGAGTAAGAATCTAAACCTTCTTCCATGACTCATTTCAGTGTCTAATAAGGCTTAGCGTCTGCTGGAAGGTTCTTCCCCAAAATGTGGCTTTTAGGGAAGTTGCATAGTAAACACGCCCCTAAGGCATTGGAGCCTGTAACTTGAATGACTATGAACTACCCTGGTTGGAGGGGGTCTGGGGGTGATGTCCAGGTGGGTTCTGGTGGGGAAGGTAGTCCATGGGGAAGGAAAAAAGCATAGTTTAGGTTTCTGCCCTGCTCAGGGGAAGTGGCATTGTTCATACTAGTTAGGAGAACTGCCCAGTGTTAACAGGATTTGGGATGGTAAAAGTCAGGAAGTTGTAGAGTTGGGGAGGGCTCTATGATGGTGGAAGGCAAGTCTGCCATTAGCTACTTAGGTTTTTACATCCCTCCCTGGATCTATCTATTAAGATGAAATTGCCATTACTGCTCCCCATTTCTTCTCCATGGATATCAGTGTTAGTTTCTGTTAGTAGAAAAGGAATCTGCAACCCCAGCCATGCTAAAATGATCTGAATACTTTCTTTGCAGAGTGTGTGCACATGTGCACACACTTACACGCAAACAAAAGGCTCATGGAGGTACAGAGTGACAGGAGGGGGATGAAGGAAGTTTTAGTAAGAACCCTGCAACATCTCAGGCCAAAGCAGACTCAGGCAAGTGATCCAAATTGGGCTGAAAACCAAAGCTGATGCCAACGCAGAGGACTTGACAGTTCCATGAAAGCCAGGAGAGGAGGCAGGAGGGCTGAGTTAGAGGGAGAATAAGGGCTGAAATTGAGGGAGAGCAGGTCAGAGAAAGTAGGCCTGCCAAGATATCTGCCCTGTAAGGAATGAAGCAGGGCTCTGCTCCCAGGAAAGTGGGTTGGCAAGATCCAATAGCGCATATGTTTTAGTCTAATGCTTGGTATGCAGGTCTGGGCTTCTACATGCAGGGCCGGTAGAAGGGCAACAGGAATGCTGTGATCAGAGGGCCTCAGCAAAAGACAGGCAGGTTGGTGGCCTGGTGGCCTTACTGGGGACTTGGGATGAAATGCAATTGGATGAGTAAATCTGAGGAGGTATTCAGATCTGGAACAACCAAGAAAAGTTTCAAATCCTGTTGTGCCCTGACTATCTGGAGGAGAGAACACGGCCTGTGCCTGCCTAGAAGCTTGCTATGAGATCAGGCAAGATTGGGGCACGCAAGGCCAGTAGAGGGAATTGGTACCTCCATGACAACCAAGTGATTAGTTAAGAGCATGTAGGTTTCGGTTTGGGTGAAATACGCCCTGGTCTACTATCCTTTAGGCAGTCTTTCTCAGAGTCGCCCTAAAACAGAGAAGGCAGCTGATTGGAGAAAAGTAGGAAGCAGTGGAATAAAAAAACCTAGGATAACACAAGAAGCCCCAAGTAGTATGAAGAGCTTGGAGAGGAAATGTGGGTGGAAGGGAGTGAGTCACAAATAGTGGTTTGTAAGTCTTCTAAAGACTGCCAGCCCCTTGGAACAGAACAAAGCCTCCACACACTTGTTCCAGCCCTATTTCATATTATCCCGCACAAGTCATTATCTGTACAGTTCTGCAGGAACCTGGTGTTATTTTTCTCAAATTGTAAATGATTTATTTTATGAATGTGGAATTACAGGGCCATGCTTAAAAAAACAATACACACATGTAAGAAAAGAATCCCTGATCTACTCTCTAAACTCTTCCTCCTCCTTCCCTCCCTCCCTCACTCTTGTGCGTGTGTGTGTATCACTGGGATGTCTGGTCCAGAAGTCAGCATTGTCTTTAAAGCACATATTTGAGGAACTTTCTGGTCAAAAATTTGAATTCAAATCCAAAACTGTCCAGAGCCCTAAATACCATTCCTGCTTTTCTTAGCATTTTCCAATTTCTCTGGCACCTATCTGTGAAAAATAATGAAGTACTAGTCATTAAACCTTTTAGTTATAGCGGGGCCCTTTGGGCACTTTTGTTTGTGCGTTATTATATACTTGTTTTACATTAAATCAAGCTCGGGCAGCTCATTTAAGCCGTTTGCCAAACTCAAACCTGGTCTGCCCATGACAACACTGGGATTTCTATAACACTCTACTAGCACACACATTTCCTCTGTAAGTCAGGGAGATGTATATATGTGTGTGTGTGTGTGTGTGTGTGTGTGTGTGTGTGTGTGTGTATATAAAAGCTGAAATTATGCACTTGAGAAAACAATGCTTTACCACATACTGATTCAGGCTTAAGCGAATTGCTAGGGTGTGGGTATGGATCTTACTTATTACTAGTATTCTAATCTCACATTTTAAAGATTAGAGAAAAAGAAACCCTTTTCATATTTAGGATGTGTTTTATAATCCTCCTTTTAAAGCACACCTGAGGGTTCCTCCTATGCTACACTTAATGGTAGCATTTGTGCCCTGTGGGATGAGGGGGTGGGAGAGTCTGAGGAACATGCCCTAAATGCTCTAAATGCTCTGCCTGCAGCTCAAGGGGTCTTTAAAATTGTTTTTATAATATCCATAATATCTCTTTTTATGGTATAAAAACACCCCCCTTGCACACTACCCGTGAATGAACTGACCCATCAGAACAATATACCATGTTTATCTACTAGGTTGTTTCTCATGTTTCTACAAATTTATCAGATTGGATAGTTCAGCGTCATGCTCAGGCATTGGTTAATACTGGGGGGTCGATTTTGTAAGTAGTAAACTTATAAATAGAATTCTAAAATACTACAAATGAAAAGTTGATCTCCTGTTTCAGGTGCATACAATAATGATAGCTCACCTTGAATACTCACTCTGTGCCTCATACATTAACGAATAAAATAAGCATAATCTTTGCCATCAAGCACTCATGGTCTAGTGGATGAGATAGGCTGTAAATCAAATAATCAGACAAATACACACAAAATGGCCACCATGATAAGCACTGTGAAGGAGCGGAGTCTGTTCTGAAGAGACCATATGAATAACAGGAAGATTTGATCTTCTCCAGAGGGTCCAAAAGGTCTTCCCAAGAAAGTGATGCTTGAACTGAGACCTGGAGGAGGAGTGAAAGCATAGGGCTAACTATGGAGCAGGAGGGTGTGCATGTTGGCAAGGGTAGAAGAGGGTGTCCCCGGCAGCTGCTACCCAAAGGCAAGGGCTTTGAGGTGGGAGGATGCATGTGTATGTTCTGAACTGGGAAAAGTTCAATGTGGTTGTGACACAGAGCCCAGGGGCAAAGGGGCACATGCATATGGTGGCTTCAGAGGAGTTTGACCATTAGAGCTTTGTAAGCTACTTTGTGTGAACATTTTGGAGGAAAGCCAGAAAGGAAGCAGGGAGAGTAGTTAGGAAGTTATTGCAGATGAGAGATATTGCTGCTTGGTCTAAGTGCCAAATAAATATATATTAAATTACATATATATATATATGTTATATATACATATATTTAATAAATTCATAGGATTTAAAGAGCTCTCTGAGATAAAAATTTATTTCAAAACTTCCACTTATCATTTACCTAGACTACTCCAAGTAGGTTATAATTTCAAACCTCCACGGAACACGTTCCTAAAATTTGTTGTGGGGCAATTTGTTCCATGGTTCCTGCAGTCTAGTTGGCCCACCTTGGTCAACACAGAACCCTTTATCAGGAAGACTCACTGGGCTGCCCAGTTAAAGGGCAGTGCAATGAGTTCAGGAGGTGCTTCCTAGAGTTGCCTTTAAGCAAGGCCTAGGCAGGGCTTGTGGAATAGGTGAAATTGTTTCCAACACCTTTCAGCTCCAGTCAGAGGCCTCTGTCAGACCTCTAAGCTTCCCAAATGGGCATTTGCCCCTCCCCTTTCTTACTTTTTTCTTCCCAAACTTCATGCTCCTTTTTTAAAAACTTGTCTGTCCTTTGCTCCATATCAATAACCTTCCCTTGTAATCCATTATTAGTAGTCTCTCTGATACATTAATTAATTTAAATATGTTGGAAAGTTCTAATCATTATTTGGAAGGCGTGACTTCCTGTCAGTTCCTAGGTTTAAAAAAAAGTGTTTTATAAGTTCCCTCCTCTTCCCCACCTCCCTGCCTTAAACCAAATGCCTTTGTGTTATTTAAGAATAACTTTAGTGATTAGCGGTTCAAGTTCAAGGTGGGGAGAGAATACTGTTTTCTGTCTAGCTGTGAGACAGATAGTTTGGGGCAGATGTTAGGACAATGAGCTGTTCCTCTAATAAAACATACACAAACTTGCTTGTTTTACAGCTGTTTTTGCATAGCTGAGCTCTTTAAAGGAGACATTATGGCTTAGAGTCAAGTTATTAAAAGGTACAGTTTCTGCATGCTGAGGGCAGGCTCCTCCTAAAGGCATTGAGACATTCCATTTTGGGGTGCTGAGAGGGAAAGGTTGCTACCCCATTTTCCCTGAAATAGAGTAATACTGAGTGTCATTGCTTGGCAATATTGTCTTGGCCATCAGTTACCAAATGGAATGTGGCATGAAACCTAATTCTTGCAGAGTTGCTCATGTGCACAGCTGTGCATGCATAAAAATTCCCAGAGCAAACCTTTAGTTTGCCAAGAAGAGCTCGTCCCGAAGCACCCCAGTGGAACATATCTCAGATTCCACAAAGCATCACCAGAGTCAGAACTTTATGTCCTTTTCCTCAATAAAGTGCCCCTCCAACTTCTGGGGAGTGGGGGGCTAATTCAAGGTAAATGGCCAACATTGGAGAGGAGGGCAGGATCAAACTCAGGTAAAATGGTGAGGTTTACAGATTATTTCTTTAGAGCAGGAGGAGTTGGTAAACTACAACCACAGCCCAAATCCAACCTCAGTCTGGAGCTACGAATGGTTTATACATTTTTAAAGGATTGGAGGGGGAAAAACAACAAAGAATATGGCCCGCAAGCCTAAAATAATGACTATCTAGCCCTTCAGTGTAGGAGCTTGTCTACCCAGCTTCAGACCCCCACCACCGCTCTTTAACTCCTCTGACTTCTCTGTATAAAGAAGTCAGACCCAGTCTCCCTGCGTATCGACTATTAGAGCTAATCCCACCCAAAGGCGAACTGCTTGACCTGGCTGCCTTTTCCCAGCTGGAGGGGTTACTGCTGTCTGTTTCCTCCCCTTGACCCCCTGCATCCCTTCCCCTGGTTTCCATTTTGTGCTGAGGAATGGGGCAGGAGTATAGGTTTCCCTCATTATCCCAAAGTAGTATTCTAGGAAACCTTTCATAAGCCAAAGTGGCTTAAATCAAACAAGCTTTGCCATTGATTTATATGCAAAAATTTTTGAGAATTCCCAGATCCAAAAAATAACCTCTCTAGGCATTTTTGATACCTTAGGATACATCTTGCTAATGGATGCACAAAATACATCAAGATAAGGTACAGATACTCACAGAGCCAGCACAAAGCTGTGATGCTGAAATGCTGAGTGCGGCTCCCAGGGCAGGAGCTTTGACAACACTCCGGACATGCATTGCCTCTATACCAGCTTGCTGTTTTTTCAGTAAAACTGAAAATCCTCTTCAGATTTCCATTGGTTAGGGAAAACAAGTACTAATGTAGGTCTTTCATGAACGCAAAGTGGCATGATGCAAACTATTAAAGTGCAGGGGATCGCCGTATACTCCCATTCTCAGTGTCTGAGGGCAAGAACTGCTGCCAGCCAGGATCTTTGGGAGACCCAGGATCTCATGTATCCTCTGCAAGAGTGGTGGAGAGGTCCGCTCCTTGAGTTAGGACACCTGTGGTCCTGAGCGAGTCCTCCCAGGACCTCCTAGCTCAGTTCAGGACCCGTAACTCCAGCTGCCAGCCCTTCAGCAGTTCTCCCAACGCGAGGCTCAGATCTGTTTGCTGCATGGAGCAATGGTTAAGAGGATGAACTCAATCACCTAGATGAATCCAACTCTGATTTATTAGCTAAAGAACCTTGGCAAGTCACTTAATCAGCCTGTGATTTGGTTTCCTCATCTGTGGACAGATGATGATAACAGGCCCTCCCCTCTTCTAGCTGTGGCAGGGATTCGATGAGTTAATCTGCATAAAACTGCTTTGAATGAGGCCTAACACATGGCAAGTGCTCAGCAAAGTGCTCCTCTTACTACTGCTTGATGTTCTGAGGTTAAGCTGTGCCACGGGCACCAGGTCTCCACTTCCTCAGGCTCTTGCTCAAAGTGATGTGGGCTCTCAAACTCAAGCCACCCCCAGAGGGTAGGCAAGACTCAAACAGGTGAAATACATTTAAGAGTCTTCCTATCTCCCTTATTCTTTATACTTTCGTCACACAGAAAAATAATGATTAAGAATACCTTGCTTTTGTATGGCGGTTGTGATCTGCTTTCCGAAACGTTTAATTAGATACATACAATGGCCCCGAGAAGTAGTAGGCACCATAAACGTTGACTCAGTAAGAGAGATGGGCTGTGAGGCTGGGAGTTTGCAGAATGATCTGGTGTGGCTGATCAGCCAGAGGCCATGCAGAACTGGTTGGTAAATATTTCGAATAGCCACTTTGGAGCAATGTTAATGTGGTCCCTATTTTGTCATTGAGGAAGCTGAGATTCTAAACTGGTTAATGCCTCTTCTAGGATGCAGCAGTGTGGGTAGAACTGCATCTGAAACCCAGCCCTGTGGCTGTTGTACCTGTCACCAAATATGTACAAAATCAAGCGTGTTTTATTTAATTCCAATAATAACCTGAGTACTGGCATGCACAGCCTTCCCACTTTGTTGCTCTAGGAAGATCACAGTATTAGGAAGCTGTATAAGGGGAAGGAGCTCCCATGCCCTAGAGTTCTCTGCAGTCTCTGCAGAGGCCCCTTTTCCCCAAAGGACAAGTGGCTTGCAAGGTTGTGGGAAGGAAGTGAGTGAGCACAAGGGACTTGCCACAGGACGCAGTTTCTTTCACCCTTTGCCCCTGGGTGAACAGTTTCCCCTGAGGGGAAGGGCGGCAACTGTTCAGCTCTGTCCTGTGGGCGGGTGTGATAAATTAAGGGGAAGGCAATATTAGGAAGCCAATTTGGTTGTATATCTAAGCTTTGATCTTCCAAAAATGAGAAATAAAAGATCAGGAAACAAAATAAAACATTTTGCCAAATACAAGCACAATTTACCAAATGAGTGTTCCATAGAATGCTAGCTTTACAAGATTTTGAAAGGTATGTCTTCTAAAAGGGGTTCAGTGGGTTTATAAGATTTTCATAATGCAAGGTTTCTCAGTCCTTAATATGATAATGAGCACTGCAAATCTCTAGAAGATTTAACATTGAGATTTCCCAAACTTCTTTAAGGTTAGAAGATTTTACTTGCCAAAGCACAGGCTATGTGTACATGATGAGTGGAATACAGTTTGAGAAATCTGACTTAAGAAAATGATAGTAGTAGTTAAAAAAAAAAAGGCTGTAACTTACCAAAGGGCATTTGGGGCATTACCGTAGGTGAAGTCTGCTCACTTTCCAGCAGGTATAATAAAATTTGTGTGTGTGAATGTGTATGTATGTGTATGATTGCCACAGCCAACCACAGACACGAAAGCATGCATAGTTAATTCTATGTTATTTCTCTAATTCACAGTTAATTTGTAGCCCCATGAGAGCAGGGAAAAATGAAAAATTTCGGAATAAAATGAAGTAGTATACAGATTGGTTGAATTCAGGTATGTGCGCCAGCAATCTAGCAGTAAAGGTACAAATCCAAATCATTAGGAAGAAATAGGTGCAGCTAGGATCTGTGAACATGAGCTACGACAAGGCCATCCCTTTGAAGGCATGAACTTGAGATTCCCATTGGCTGGCATGAAGGGAGGGGTGGGGGGGGTGGTCAGCATGTTTCATCAGCTGTGAAAAATTCTTCCCTGATAGCTGCATCTCCAGCCAGAAACTCTCAGGACAAGCCACTCAGACTACAGGAAATGCATCCCAACTCATCGGGGCTAGTATAATTGTTTATTTAAAGTGTAAGTTTCTTTTAGCCTCAGGAAAGCAGAAAGTTAAGGGATAAAGTAAACTCATAATGCTATTGTTTTTATTTTATGTTTAGAAATAATCTGCATATTTGCATTTGGCATTTTAAACATTTGTAATGTTTAAGATAATTTCACATTTTAGAATGCCTAACAGGTTATCCTTATGATGTCAATTTAAAACATCTACATGAGATCTGCAATTGATTTAGACCTGTGATTTCAAGTGAAAAGGTATGAGAATTCTATTAAATCTGTAAACATTTTTGTAATGTTCAGAAGAACTTAAGATTCATCATATCCTATAATTAGTTTATCATATTTATGAGCATTAACTACTTGGGATTCTTTTGTTTGTTGAGCAATGGAAGTATTTTAAAAAGAAGATTGAATACATTAAATGTAAAGTGCAGTTTAATAATTCAAGGAAATTTAATTAACCGAATTGTAAACATTCCCTTAAAAGGGAGAGTTAGATAATGGAGTTTGAAATTCAAAGCTTAAAGGAAAACTAGATTTTCAAATTTGTAATAAATGAAACTGAATTACTTCATATTGTCTTCTTTGCTCACACAGCTTGTCTTCAAGAGCAATCCATACCCAAATTGTGGTGGCAGGGGAGGTGGTGGTGAGAGGTAGGGAGTGGGACAAAGGTCTTCCTTGTGTAACTAGTTGATAGACTAATAGTATCAAAGACTGAATTCAATTGATGGATTATAACCACATCTGCATTCAATAAACATTTTTTGAGATTCTGACTAGGAAACCTGGGTCATATAAATGTGATTAAGATGTGGTTCCTCCCCTAAAGCAGTTTCTGCTTTTTTTCCACTTTGCATTTCTGTGTTCTCCTCATTCATTGTAGGACTTTACAGCAGACACTCATATTTTCTTGCCTTGACCTGCTTAGTTCTATTCAATGGAAAAACAGACATTGCACTCAGACAGCCTCAAGTTCAAATCCTTGTTTTACCATTTGCAGAATGACCTTAGACAAGGTATTTGGTCTCATTACTTTTGTTTCATGTCTCAAACTGAAATAATGTCTTCTACCTCTTCAGGTTGCTGAGAAAATTCACATGAAAGACAACAAACATAAAACAAACAGTGCTTGGCAACAAGCCCAATAAATGGTAGCAATGCAGTCTGTGGTTTCCATCGATGTTCTTGCGTGGATAGAATGTCACCTTATGTCCCACTATGATATTTAGGCTTCTGATTAGGCGTTTAGGCTTCTGATCCCATCAAGAGCAAAGGAGCATTGGTAATAAGAAAAAACATCTGAGGCAGGAGACAATTGAAAGTAATAGAGCACTCTTGTTTACCTATACTCACTCTCTAGTCAATAGTATCTAGGCCTGTGATTTCAAATATCATTACTGATGAGTCCTGAAGTTGTATTTCCAGCTCCAATACCTTTTTTGAACACTAAATTTGTATATCTAGCTGCCTATTTGACATCTGCATGTGGATGTCTGATAGTCACTGTGGGTGAAATTGCAATATTTCCAGAATCTCTTGCCTGGCCTTAGTGTATCTCCATATCAACAGGTAATTACAAGGGCTAGTGAGGGCTTATCTGGACCAGAGAGGCTGTGTGGAGCTCTCTTCTTTTGCAGCGAGGTCAAGAGAGACACAGGACTACTGCTTGCAAGAAATAAACGGGTTTCTCCCACTTTATTTATCCCTTTGACTGATTTCGGTTTCAGAGGTATTTTGCTCCGGGATTTTTCCCCTGGAGTTACAGTCATATCAAACTCCAAAACAAATTTGATTTTTCTGATAAACTTTGTCCTCTCTCAGCCTTTCCATCTCAATAAATAGCAACTCCATTTTTCCACTTGTTTGGTCTAAAATCTTGGGATTATTTCTGACTCTTCTGTTCTTCTAACATACCACAAAATATATTTTGATTCTCACGTTTAGAATGCACAGAGTGTAGCTTCTTTGGCCACTCCTGCCACCATCACCATGCTGCCATCCTCACTGGGATCTCTGCACCGGGCCCTTAGCTAGTTGCCTCTTTTCACTGTTGCACTATCCACTGCAGAGTAAAGTAGTCCTTTTAAAACAGAAGTTGGATCAAGTCACTTTCCTGCTCAAAACCTCCCAATGGCTTTCCATCTCATGAAAAAAATAAGGCCCTTCAGATCTAGCCCCTGCTCCCTCTCCTGCCACTCCTTGGCTTACTTCAAGCCAGTCAGCTGGCATCATTTTTACTCCTAGAGCACTGTACACTTGCTTTTGCCTCTGTTCCTTTGTACTTGATTGTCCCTCTGCCAGGGATGCTGCTGCTTCTGGTGTTTGCACACTCACCCCTCCCCCGCTTGCCGCACTTCATTTAGTTTTCTGCTTACATGTCACCTTAAGTGAGCAGCCTTCTCTAAACCCCCTATTTAAATAATACACACCCCCAACCTTCTCTCCACCTTATATTACTTAGGCTTGGTACCTGTCATTTACCTGACTTGATAGCAGCTTGGCGTGGTCATATCCCCAAGTTCTAGCCAATGAAGTAGAAGTGGAAGTCATTAAATGCAATTGCCAGGACCAGTCCTGAAGGAAAAGGCACAAGCCCTCTATTTCTCCTTCTTTCTGGCCCAATGACTAGAATTTGAATGTGATGGCAGGAGCTAGAAAAGCCATCATAGACCACTACATAGAAGATGTGTGTTGAGGTAGTAGAGCGATCTGGGTTCTTGATATCTTGTCAGTTCTAGAATGCTTACATTTGAATGGCCACATAAGAGAATAAACTTTTATCTTGTTTATGCCATTTTTATATTGCCTTTGTTACAGAAATCAAACTATAGCCTAATAAAGATATGTTTTTTGGAAGTCTGCCTTCCCAACCCCCACTTGACTCTGGACTGGAATGTAAATTCCATGACATAGGGGCTGTGTTAGGTTCACTGTAAACAGCTGCTTGAACAGTGCCTGGCACACTAGGCCTTCAGTAAATGTTTGTTGAATGAACGAATAGCAAAACCATCCACATAATGCAAGGCCTCCAGTGCTGCCCTGGGGAAGCATGTGGCTGGTCAGTACAAGTTAAGTGATAGGTGCAGCAGTATGCTCTGTGTGCAGCTGGTTTTCTGTTCTGACTGAATCACAAAGGCAGGGTACAACTTTCCATTTCTATTATCTGAGAGGCATAAATACTTGTGGGGTGGTTGTGTGTTGCTTTTGTAATTTAAAGGCAGACTCCCAAGGAAACTTCACTGTTGCAATGAAATTGGGTCACATTCACGGAAAACTGTGACAAGGTTCATACTGATGAGGAAAGGTCACAAGTTGCATGCTAAGCCCAGGTGGAGAAGTGGCTCTTATGTGCTGAGATCTTGAGATGTGTGGCCGAGATGTGCATCAGTCCAGATGGCAAAAGCTGATAGCTGGAAGAACCACAGACAAATAGTTGTACAAACTGAGTCAAAATGAAACCGAAACATATCACTGGGTATCAGCAAGACACCTGGGGGTAAATGCTGCAGACATAAAGCCACTGAGTTCCTGGGTGAATAAGAATATAAAAAGAGTTACAGTGCCAGGATATTTTTGGTGTCAAATATCTTTTTCATGCTATTAAGTTTGTTCTGAATACTTTAGTTTATATAGAGATCAGCGAATATAAAAATCTTAAAACATCATGATGACTTTAAAAATACATATAGTAATGAGATCCTGTAGGTCTGGGATTAAACCATCTTAATTTAAAATGTTCTTTTTCCTGAGTGATGGAAGTTGCAAAGTGTAGGCTATTTTACTATAACAGATCCTCTGGATGTATAGTCATTTTATAATATATATGTAACTTTTAGTGACAGTTACTGGTACAAAGGGGTTTCTCTTTGTAATTAGCTAGAAAGTTCAAGAGAACTTTCTTAATTATGTGCCTCTTTGCTTTAAATAAAATTTCTTAGTAATTTCTCTCTTCTAGAAACATATTAACATTTATATTCAAAGATAAGGACAGCTTTTAGATTAGGACAAAGCACTGAAAAGTAACAGTAGTTACCTCTTTGTCCTTATCTCACTTTTGTGCCTAATTATTACCTGAATTTTGATAAGGCCTCTGATCTTGTACACTGGATATATTGGAATCACTAGAGGGTGGGGTACATAGATACATGTAACCTTGGGTGGATGCTCATTTATCTATTTCATGTTGAAGTCACACTGTCATTTCAGATAGATTCCAATTAAAGTGATCAAAATATGGTCTCATTTAAAACCACTTTGCTGGGAGAATCAAAGCTTCCATCTAATGTTTTCTTTGTTCAAAGGTACTTCTATTCTTTATTCAGTGAGCATGGCAGGTGTGATGCATTTCACTGGAACTAGTTCATGGCACAGGCCCCCAACTTTGGTGATTTATCATGATATTCAAATGAAGTGATTTCTGTACAGAAAAACCTTATAAACTACAAAGTTGTAAACAAAAGCATGGATTGTCATGGTAGTAATAATAACTTCTGCTGGGAAAGGAGGCAGCTTGGTGTAGGGTATAAGAACTTCAGGCTAGCCCTGGGGCCTATGAACCTGAGGGAGGGTGGACCCTCCCTTAAAGGGGAAGGGTAGAGGACCCCCCCCCCCTTAAATGGGGGATAGAGTCAGTGTAGTTGGGAAGTCTTCATTAACTGGAAGAGTAGTTTGATTTTAAAGTAGCTGCTGCCTTAAGACCCATGCATGGTGGCATAATGTGAAACTTCCAAAACAAGCTAGGCCAAAAGATTTCCTTCCCTGGGTGGCTTAGATAATGAACCCTAATTGTACTGACATTTTACTTATTGAAGAGAGGATTATGTTTAGTGACATACCTCTGCCATTAATCAAAGCTTAAAAATGTATTTAAAAAAAGGAAGATACTGTACTCCCATCACTTCTGAAATAGTGTTTGCAAAGATGCTGGTTCTGTAGTAAATAAGCCTCAGCTTTACAACCATACTGAAATGCAAAATTTACTTTCTTTGTGCTGTTTTCCTGTACATTCAACAAGGTGTTTTGGAAACCTGCAGTTATCTAAATTCCCATCAAGTGACATTGTTTAATCTGACATTCCCTCTTTCATATATGAAAATAGCTTTAAGGACAAACCACTGAGATGCTTTGAAATCTTTTCTACTGGTTGGGAGGGAGTTTCCAATCTCCCTTTCCTCTTCGGGTTTTCCTGCCCCTCCCCCTCCACAACAGGTCCGGGAAGGCTTCAGGCTTCTCGCCGCCTCCACCCCCTCAAACAAGGGTTCACCAGGAGAAAGAGCCTTTGACCTTGGCTGAAAAAGCACCTTTCTAATCACAGCTTATTAGGCCACCCGGAGTCCAGATGTGTAAAAATTACTTTGCATGAACTTTTGTGTTTAAGTTTAGGTCTCTGATACTGAGAAAAGACTATTCGCTTTAAAATAATGACTATACCTATTTTCAAGTATTGTGATGAAAGTATGCAGACAGAACCCCTCACTTAAAAAGAATGCAAGAAATGTTATTTTACTTTGAAGACAGCAGTAACTAAATATAACAAAAATATTTCAGGTCAAATCTTAAAATGAAAAGTTAAAAGCTATCTTTTAAATCCTAGGCTTATTTATACAAAGGTTTAAGAGGACCCCCCCCTAACCCGTTTTCTGAGGGCCTTAAGAAAGATAAACACATTCGATTTAAAAACTGGGAGGCGCCTCTTTCTAAAAAGAACCCGTTACACTCTCTCATATAGTCACATTATCACTCATCTAAGTTGTACTTTATAAACTGCCTCGATGTGCTAATGCAAAAAGTACCCTAAGTGGATACTGTCGTCGTTGCCGTAGAGGTATGTATTTAGCAAACATTTAGTTATATTATTCTATTTTTATGTAATGAGTACTGATCCACCAAACCTTTCAAACAGACCCACCAGACGATAAATACCACCATATGTTTAACTCACAGTACATTTGGGCATAAACACTTCAATTACAGCTTTGTATTTAGTATCAAA
The DNA here is from genome assembly GCA_032199065.1 of Smutsia gigantea. NCBI lineage: Eukaryota > Metazoa > Chordata > Mammalia > Pholidota > Manidae > Smutsia > Smutsia gigantea. Next base: position 78,556 of record JAVSCE010013564.1, on the reverse strand, counting down.
AACCTTCTCTTGTGTGCGTGTTTCCTCTACAGATCCGTGCTCTGGATTACACTTTGAAAATCGCTTATTACAGATAAAGCACCTTTCCAGGTAAGCTTCCGCGAAACATATGTATTTATGCACACAAACGTGTGTGCAGCTCCTCTCAACAAAACAAATGTCCGTAAGATGCCTGCGCCGCACTCCCTGCACAGGCCCATCACGTAGGTGTGCCCGGCGGGCCACGCTGCGCAGCCGGGGTGCCCACGGGGCTCCACAGGAGCCCAGGCAGCCTCCGCGGGAGAGTACAGCCGCCTTTCCTCGCAGCCCCGGGCCCGCGCCTCCACGCCCCCGCCACGCCTCGGGCCGCGCATCCAACACCTAAACCGCCCCACACCGGCCGTGCGCGGCGCTGGGGGCGGGGCGGTTAGGGCCAACGGTGGCGCCCGAGAGCGGCCGCGGGTCTTTATTTTTAAAGGACAGCACCGCACACGTCCAGCCCCAGCGCCGCAGGCGCGGACGCGCGGGAGCGGGGGCCGGCGGAGCCCCCCCGTGGCGCGCGGCCGCCTCCTCCCGGCGTCCGCGGCGCCCCTCCCCCGCCGGCCCTCCCCCCGCGCGCCCGCCGGCGCAGGCCGGGTTTGTTTTGCTGCGCGGCCGCCGCCGCCGCCGCCGCCGCCGCGGGCCTCGCGAGCTCATTTGTGCCTGGCTGGTCCCCATTCCTCTCTCCCCAGTGTTGAGTGTCTGAGCCGTTGGCTGCTCCGAACCGTTTGGCTCTTTCCCTTAGTAACAGCTTTTACTGCTTCTGCCTCAATTCTCTCCCCGCTCGCGCCTTCCCCGCGCCGCCTCCCCCGCCGCCGGCCGCGTGCGCCCGCCCTCCCCCCGCGGCGGGAGCACCTCCGCTCGCCACCTGGGGACCCGCGCCGCGCTCCCCGCCCCCGCCCGCCCGCCGGCGCCCATCCCCCGCGCCCTCCGCTCGCCGGGGTTATAATTGCCTCTCACCCCCCGGAGGGGTTATTTTGGGGGTGGTTGGAGGCGGCGGCGGCGGCGGCGGCGGCGAGGAGGGGAGTTTCCTTTTGCCTCCATTCCTGGGAGGGGGGAGCGGCGTCGGAGGCCACCGTTTCCAGGTAAGCTCTGGGGGCCGGACCGCGGGGTGGGGGCGGCCGCGGGCCGGGGCGGTGGGCGCGGGCGGAGGCGGCTGGGGGCGCCTGGCCGCGGGGGATGGGCGCAAGTGGAACAGGCATTTTTCGACTTGGCCCTTTGGGGAGCTGGCGCTTTGGAGGGGGAGGGGAAGGGAAGGCATTTAGGGTGTCCCATCCCCCCTTTTTCCTTTTCTCAGGCTTCTTTGAAATGCTCACGTGCCTGTCCACCCCCTACCCTTTCCTGGTCTCGAGGGATCTTCACCTTTATGTTGTCCCCGAAAATGTGCACCTCGGCCTTCTCCCCCTCTTCCATCCTCCATGGATTTACACCCCTTTTTGTGTGTGTTATGTGTGTGTATGTTGGGGGAGGCTTTCAGGAAAGAATTTGCAGCAAATTGAATCAAGGAGCCATCATGAGGCCGACTCCCTTATAGCCTATTTTTAGCAGAGAGGGATCTTTTCGGTGCTTGGTATTTTGTTAAACCTAGGCAGCAGTGGCAATGTGCTCCCTCCCCGGGCGCGCCCCTGGCCCAGGCGCAGACCCCGGCCGGCGTGCTAGGGCTGCTGGCGGCTGTTGGGGCCCCGAGTCCCGGGCGGGTGCACTGGCGGGGGAGGGGCGCTCGGCCGCGGGGCCGCACTCCGAGGCGTGTTTATTTGTAACTTAGTGCCTTTTATTGTCTTTAAGGAAGTATTTGGTAGAGCCTCTTTGAAGTTGGGTTCATTAGTGTAGAATTGGCAAAGTTACTGCCAGCTTCCTGGTAAGTTTTGGGTGGCACAGAATCACATTATTTTCTGACATGTAAAGGCCACGTTGTGAGAGTGGTTTCTCGGTAACTTCCTCTTTGCAACCGATGTCATTTTTTGAATAGAAGCAGATTTTTACTCAAGTGAAGTTATTAATCTTAAATGGCAGCTCAAGAGAAGCCGTGCATGTGTTAACATGTTCAGTATTTTTGGAAGTTCCCAATTTGCTGAAATAGGCATCCGTTTGCAGTGGCAACCGAGATTAAATTTAGATTGTGAAAATGGTGTGTTTCATGTAGAATTTGGGTTGTAATGGCTCTTAAAAAATGCTCCTGTTAGGTTATCTAATAATAATCTCTGAAATAATTTGGTGATTACAAAAGGCAAGTGTTGGAACCTCCTTAAAAAAACTAGATTTTCTCAGTGTCTGGAGTTAAAATCGTGTACTGTGTAGGCAGGCACCTAGGAGAAGAGTTTTAGGACCGGTGTGGTTTACAGTTGACTTAGGGAAGTTTACTGTTGGCTTTCTTGTTTTCCAAACACAAACCTTATGCTAATCTAAATAAGCTCTTTAATAAAATATAGTGGGTGAAATAATGGGTTATTTTTAGTCTGAATGCTTTACCGTCCCCCCCATACAATTAAATAATCATCTTCCCCTTGTTTTCTTAAAGACTTCTTTATCAGATTGGGTAATGTAAGGTCCTCGTGGTGTTTTCATCTACTTAAAACAAATTATAATAAATACACATGGTTACACATGAAGGATCCAGTGAGTGAATTTTTGGCTTTCCCAGAGTGGTTCATTTTCATTTTTGTCAAATACCATCCACACTACATTGGAGTATTTTAGTAATCCTGACTTCCTGGGACTCTGTGTTCTCACCATCTTGAGTTTATAGTCTGGGGAAATAGGGCAGCTTTGTCTCTGTTTGTTGGGTTGTATCATGGGAGTTCATGGCAGCAGGGTTCAGAAATGCTCATTGAGGGTTCTAGAAATAGCATTTACCTGTGGAGGAGGGGTGGCAGAAAGAAAATATGCCTGAGAGTGGTTAGGCATGTGATGTGTGTTTATACTTTCTGCTGTTAAGTGGAGGTTTTCCTGCTTATTTGGAATGTTTCTTTTTTCCAAATCTGCTATAATGCACTTCATGTTGTATGTAATCACAACTATTATATCCGTAAATAACGACTATTTTTTGCCATTTCAGTAGTTAGAACCAGACCTCTAGGGCAAAATAGTAAACTGTATGGGGGATGAAAACAATATGTACTTGGAAAAAGTTTTCCTTACTGTTAAGGAACTTAAGGATTTGTTGATGACTTAAAAAATTGTTGCACAGCTCACCATAAGTTTGTAAGACGTTTTTCTTCCGACAAATACCAGCTTTGGTTACTGAGATGGGAGGTACACGTGGTAAGTGGAGTGCCCCTTGTGGAGGTGGTATTTTTGCATTGGTTGCTTCCAAGAAGTGTTAAACGTTTTAATGACTTTTACATGTGTCTGGGAATCTTTGTTACTGTGTTCTCAACATTTCTTTAAGGTTTATCATGCTCACCGTAACACATGCCTATCAAGAGAACAAGAAGTAACTTACTGTGTTCTGAGAGGTTTCAAGCTAACATGCAGATAGGACAGAAGCTTAATATAAATCTAGGGGTTACTGATAAAAAGAGACGTGACTAATGGACCTTTTGAACAACTGTTGAATAAATACATCTATAGTGATGAAATGTGAGTATATAGCAATGAAGTATAAGTACAACCTTGTCAAATGAGTAACTGCTAAAGGAATCCTGTAAGTTACTACAGGAGTATTACTACAAGGAATTTCTTGACACATTTTGATGAAGTTAGTAGAAGTCATTTGTTGGGTTTATTCAATTCCTGTGTTACTTATATGTAAGGAATTGAGAGGAATGTGACTGGTAGTCAGGGGAGAGAGGTTGCAGTGTCTGGGATTTTGTATGTTTCTGGTACATGTAAATTTGACTCATTTCACAAATTACGTTTACAGTATAAGTCATTGAAATGCAAAAGAAGAAGACAGCTAACTTCAAGACATTTATACATCGGGACAGTCAGAAGGGCTAGGATCCTATGGCTGTGTAATACAGAACTGGTAAAAATACGGTCCAGTTTGGAGGCAGCCATGGTGGGTGGTATCTCCTGCTCTGTCACCAACAGAAACTTGATTTAAACGAAAAAACCCTGTGAGACAGCTGATCCTAGAGAGGATTGTTATTCCCTGCTTCTGGGGCTGGCCTTTGTAGAGTACAGTTAATTGCTCTGTTACCAAGAGCCAGAGAAAGGCAAGGGAGGCTGCTTGGGCTGTGCCCTGGAAGAGGTGTACGATGCTTTCTGTCACTTACACCTTAGGGTCATCCTATGAGGTGGGTGATATTGGGCTTTTTGTGGCTGATGAAACAGAGGTATAGAGAAGTTAGTTCACTTTTCCAAGGTCACAAAATGATTAAATGATAAACTAGCATTCAGAGGTAGGTCTATCTTAGCCATAGGCCATGTTCTTTTAAGATGACTCTGGCCATACCAGTGTTTTCCAGCTGCTTTGTCAGTCTTGTCCGTAGATACCCTTGCAAATACTAGTGTTTCTAAGCAAGTTTACGATTGTATTGTTGGGCATTGCTACTAACTGGGTCAAGTGATTGCACGGCTAATGAAATTCATAGACTCAAATCTGTCATTGTGCTTAAACTGTCTAGAACTGTTTAGTAAGATAAGACCTTGTCAGCTGCTTGTATTTCCTTCCTTAAGATAGACAGTGGGAGTAGCCTCTACAACTACTGCTAGCAGAAATAAGAAAATGAAGTTCCATGCCTACAATTAAGAAGGAAAAGCAAATAATATGCCTAACTCTCCCCAGAGTACATACTCCTGAAAACTTGTATAAGAAAAATCATTTAAGTCTTTTGGTGTAGCATAGTGATTTCACTAGGGATCCTTAAGTTGAACTGCCTGAGTTCAAATCTGGCTCCATCTCTTGCAGCCATGTGACCTTGGGGGGGGGGTAACTCACTTTGTCTCAGTTTCCTTCTCTGTGTAATAGGGCTGCCAGCTTCCAAGGATTGGTATAATTATAAGTGTAAGGTGCTGAGAACACTGCTTAATATAGAGCAGCATGGAAATGTCAGCTGGATTTGAAGTTAACTTTCTTTGTATTACATCTTATTTGCTTATTTATTTCAGTGGGGCATAATGTCATAGAAATTATTGGCAGTCTTATTTTCTCAGTTCCTGGGCTAAATATTTGAAATAAACTTAGCTCAATTTATTCTTGAAGTTGTGATACAAGGCTTAGCTTGAAGAACTAGATTGGATGTTAACACTAGGTGGGAACAGTATCAGGTTCCATGGTGGGTGTAGGCACTGTGGTGGGATGGTAGTGATTTTGCATGGCTTTGTTCTTATTCTGTCACCTGGGTTTGGACTTCAAAAAAAATTTCACACCATTTGAAACGTTTTCCAACTTTTTTAAATTAAAAAGGGCATTTCGTTTTTCAAGGCTGTATCCAGCAGTACCTCAGATCTGCTTTTTAGATTGGAGTGATTACTTTAAGTAGGTTATTCTTTTCTCCAGCTTTGACCTTTCATCTGTGTTCTTGTTCCATATTTTCAGCTGCTTTCAAGACAGTTCTGCTTGGAAGTTCTGTTCCTCTGAAATAACTGTGAGCCTTGTCTTATTTTCACTTCCTTTTTTAAGAAAATCATTTTAAATTCAGCAGTAGTGTTAACTACTAATAGAATCTGTGTGTCAGTGCTACACGGGTGCTTTGACAGGTTCTGTGGCAATCTGAGCGGCTGACAACCCTGGTTTTAACAGTGAGGAGAAACCAAGGCTCAGGTAGCAAGGGGTGCTTTAGGCCCAGGGGTCTGACTTGTAGGCTGGTTTTCTTAACTGCCTGTCCATTGTCTTAGTGAGTGAAATGAATGAATGAATGAGTGATTGGTTATAGGTCTGGGTTACTGCATTAATTTTCTAGTAGGTTGCCCCTAGCAGCCTTTCTTCCCCATTCTATCTTGTATAACTACTTGACAGTGTAATTTATTTAAAATCCTGGTTTCATCATGTCCGTTACCCGCTGGAGAACCCATAATGGCTTCCCTTTGCCAACTGGATCGAGTACATATGCTTGGGCCTGGCTTTTAAGGCTCCATTCTACCTGCTCAGCTTTATTTCTCACTCTTCCCAACTGGGATTCTTGCTTGCCTATCAAATGCTACAGGTGTGCCGTATTCATTACTCCTCTGCTTTTGCGCATGCTGTTCCTTTCCTTTGCCTTTCTTATAACCTAGTTTCAGCCCCACTTCTTGAAGCTTAATTCTGGCCATCCTGACTCAGGATATTCCTTCTTCGAGATTCCAGTGCATTTAATGAATATCACAGACTCCACAGTTATTCATTGTTTCGTGGGCTCGTGTCATGTTGCCCCAGCTGCGTGTTCCATTTCTTGAAGGAAAGGAAGGACCTTTTTCCATATTGTTTTTAGCAGAATTCTTGATTTTTGTATCATACCGTCTTCATGTTAAAATGGATTGTTTCTCCAAGGGCCCATGTTAAAATAGCAATGACAGTCCTGTTCCACTATTGTTGATGTGGCAGAATCTTCTTTTTTAATTAGGCCTTCAAGGTTTAGGTGTACTCTAACATTTAACTGTTAATTTGAATTTAATGCTGCCAGTTTTGACAAGGAGAAAAAAAAGGTAGTCAAAACAGAGTGAAATGAAAATCGATAGTTTTGTTCACTCAATCCTGGAATAGTGGCCTCAGTATTGGTGAAAAACCTAGTCTAGTTGGGAATCATGTCATACTAAGTTGACTTTATTTGATTATATTGTGCCAGTTATGAAATTTAAGATTTTGGGCTTTTGTTTTTTTAATCTCTCAGGTTTTTTTGCCATTTACTTGGTAGTGTGCCTAATAAGATAGTGTTTTTAGTTTTCAATGTGTGTGACAGCATTCTGACCACATTGGAGTCTCATTTGAGCCGCTGCTATGGGAGTATTAAGATTCAGTATAGAGTGTATCTATTACACTGTGTAAGTGGGTTTAGTCTGCCAGGGGCCTGTCATAGTACCACCTCCCTGCAACAGGTTTTTATGGTAAGACTGTGCTGTGTTAATTCTAAAAAACGTGGGTAATTTGTTATAAAGGCAACTAATTTGGTATTATGAGTTTTTGAAAGTTTTAATATTTAGGGTTTTAAAACATAAGGTTTCAGCATGATTTCATTTCATTAAACAAAATGAGTTGATGTTACCCTGCTTTCTGAGAGCTTAGATTCTTAACTCAGAATAAATACATTCATATTATAAAGGTCATGCTGAAATATCAGCAGTCAAATTTCAGTAAACATAAGAGTATCCAGATTGAGGAAAATATTTATGTGAAGTGAATAGTTTGAGGAATGAGTGAGGAAGAATAGGTATTGAAAACTTGAACTAGAGAGTTTGCTACCTGTTTTTTCCTCTAACTATTGAAAGTTTTTAGGAGGTAGAATTTAAAAAAACAAGATAACATGGGGAGCAAGGGTCAGAGATGGTCATTCCAGTCTTAATAGAATAAATCTTTATATGTATATAATTTTTTATATGTGTATCTTTATATACATACTTTGGACTCTCAAAACTTTTTTTCTTTTTAAAAGAGGTGTTTAACATTTTTTATTACCTTAAAACAAAAACTGAAAAATTCTTACTTTTTAGGAGCTAGGTGTCAGTCTGCCTCTTGGTGTCTTTATTTTGTCTGAAATCAAAGGTGGTATTGGTGCTTTCCTTTTCTACTTTTCTGCTTTTGCATTATGTCCTTTTCAGCACACTGAATGATAGGATGTTGTGATGAGATAATCAGTGACTTGATTAAGTGGATGTTTGTGTTTTTGGTTTTATTATACATCTACATGAATGGTGGATAGCATTTTAACATGGATTCAATATTAAGTAAAGGAGTTTTTACTATTTTTTTTGCAAAGCCATGGTTACATGGGTAAATCGTTTAGGTTCTAGAGATGTGTATTCAGAGGATCAGGTGAAATGTTACCTAAAGTTTGTTCATTCAACTAATACTTAAATAGTTTCTATATTAAAATGCTAAGATTCTGTCATTTAATTCGATGTGATTTTTTGTTTGTTGGTGGAAGAACTGTGTAGTATATTTGCTTAATTTAAATTCAAAGCATTTAAAGACTAAAAATCTATAGCCTAACAGAAAAAGAGTCAGAAAGCACTTGTCATTAGCATAAGTAAGTGCCTTGCCAGAGAAGTTATAGTAACAGCATATTTTGTTGGTTATCTTCAACTGCTAATACAACACAGTTTATGGATTAGGGAGAGGTGTTTTATGTTTTCCCCTTAATTTGAACAGGTTAATTGGGTAGAGTGTATACTGATTCTGTTGTTCCATTTCTGTTTTCTGGCTATCAGATGTCATTAACTCACAGTGTTAGACAATTAGATCATCTACTTTGTGTTTCTGAAATAAAGTAATGGAAATAATGAATTTCTTAATATCTCCCCCCCTCCATCTTTCTGTATAATTGTCCTTTTATGGGATAGAATTTATCATATATGTGAAGCTATTTGTATTTTAGATGCCATTTGTAGCTGCAGTAATGGTTTTGGTCCTTTTTTATATAAAAATGTAATATGCGATATACTTAAAAATTTCCCCCACTAAAGTGGTGGGTTTTCTCTAAATCACCTTTCTCTGATTTCCTTAGTATTACCCCTCCCTAATCCATAAACTGTGAGGGCATAGACTAGGGTTAGGAGTGCAGTCTGTTACTGTATCAGGGAAATGGTTTCCCAATTCTTGTGCAAAAACTGACAGGCCTTCACAGGGATTACTACTTTGACCTTGGACATCCTTATGTCCTGCCAGCAGAGGTCACTAGTTTTAACACCTGGTGAGATGTTTTTTGTGAATTGTTCCTTTACAGATTTGTTGAGATTTGATGTTTATGACTTTCTTACAATATTTATAGTATCTTCTCAAAGAAGAAGTTTAATTGAAGAAATAAAGAGGTAGAAAATCTTGTATCTTCTTAATAAGATACAAGGAAAGGGGGAGACAAGTAGAAAGGAGGATACACACATGATGGGATGTGTGGAAATACATGTGTATGCCTGTTTGTTTAGGGTAACTCCAGAAAGGTATACAAGGGATTAGTAACAGTGGTTTTGAGGGTGGGGTTGGGGTGAGGAGATCATGAGGTCAGGTGTCTGAGAAACTTATTTTCATGTATATATAGCCTTTTGAACTGTTTGACTCCTACTGTGTTACCATTTCAAGAAATTGATTGTGAAAAATCAAGGCATCCATTTAAGAATTCTTAATCTATTTCAATTTGGGCAGTCAAAAGAAGATAGAAAATTGAATTTCACCGATGCTTTTAGTTCTTAGCTGGAACTGTGTATATTTCTACAAATAGTTAATCTTCAGATTTGTTGGCAAAACTAAAGGCACTGAGTGTGGTTAAAAAGTGTTGTTCTGTTTCATGATTGTGGGTCATAAGACCAGTGGAAGTATTTTGTGATAGTGAACTGGTGATTTTTGAGTCCTCTCCAAGGTTGTTAATTATAAATTCAATGCAAACTTTAAAAGGAGATTTTGGTTGTATATAAGTACATAGGGATTGTATGATTTCAAAGGTATTGTTTTGCCAAGCATTTAGAAATCAGGTGAAAATTGGGGTTCTCAGTAGTTGATTTCAGTATTATGATCTTTGGTATAATGGGATTTGTGGAACTATAGATTCTGATATTGAATGAATCTTCCCATGACTTTTGAAGTTATATGTTTGTTTTACTGTCTCCAGGGAGACAGATACATTAGATACTGATTCCATTTTTGGCTACAGTTGGTATCACTTACAATTGTTCATTGGCTGTTTAGTGTACCAGTAAAGGGTCTTGCCTTCTAGTTGTGTTCACCACTTTCAACTTAAGCTGAAGCAACCTCAGAAAAAAGTAGGACCTATTTTTGTTCATTTAATTCTGCTTTGCTGTGTCCTGACATTAGCCTTCCCTGAGAGCTGTGCCTTTTCCTTTGGTAGTAAAAGGACTAGGTGGGGTCTGATCTTTGACCAGCCTCTGGAACCAGGAATACCTGGTTTGAATCCTGTCACCGTACTTATTAGTACAGTGTAATTGTGTAACCATTCCAGTTGGTTTCCAGTGTGAAAAATGGGAATAAAAAGTAATTAATACTTTCTTCATAGAGGAGTTGTGAGGATTGAAATACGAATGCATATAAAGGAGTTCTCATAGGGCCTTGCACATAGGAAGTACTTGATAAATTCTCTATCCTATTTTGTGCCTTTATCAGCTGCAGCCTAACAGGTGTAGAGGCAGAAAAGTAGACAAGTCTTCCCGGGAAGTGTTCTTCTGGCTTCCTGTGGCTACTGTAGAGAACGGGGTGGTTAGAATTCCCAATTCAGAGGACTTGCATGTGGTGACTGAGTTTTTGTTGCTCCCTCTAAAATGAGAATCTGTTGTGGACCTTTGTTATGTTTCCAATACATATGTTTTTTACACTGATAAGTTATTTGAATCTAGTCACATCTTGAAGATGTTTCAAGAAAAAAATATTACTTTTCTTTGTTTGCTTTCTGGAATGGAATCTACTTTTTCCAGTCTCTGGGAGATCAACCACTGCTCTGGCTCTCCAATGGAACCTATTTGGATTGGTCAGTCATTTCAAATAGGTGTGTCACATTTTATGCAAACTTTAACTTGTACTCTTCATTAAGAAATTCATGTAATAAAACACAGGATATTTATATGTGCAAAATACTGAAGTTTTCAGGAAATAATACTTGCTTTAATACCCAGTGCACACTCATTTTCTATATTCTTTCATTTAAAAACATGAATTTACAGACTTGTAAACTGATTACTTCACAAGTACTAATGGTTTTATCATTCATTGGATTTTGAAAACACTGGCTGAAAATAGCGTAGAATTCTCAAAACTTTATGGATTTAGAATCAGTATGCAAAATTAAAAACTATCATTCTGAATAGAGAATAGATAAATCACATTTATTGGTGCTAATGTTTTTAGATAGTATTTTGAGGCTCTGCAAGGATTCTGAAGTTTTAATGCCTCAGTTTTGTAAGGTACACATTAAAAGTAAGATTCAAACAGTAAGGAATTTTGATTGCTAATGTGAGTAAAAGACTTTTTGGAGTGGTAATCTGCAAACATCTGGATTAAGAACCCTGAATACTTCTTATAAAGAGCAGAATTATTAACAATGAATAACCATCATAGTAAGTTTCTTATATTGCATTAGAGGAGAAAGTTTGGCTATATTGTTTTATAAAAACTAACATTCCATAACTTCATGCTGGCTGCATGAAGTTACAACATCTGAAGATTAAGCTTTTTTCTATGACAGTTTTAAATTGGTGTCCTGACCTGTGACTACTAGTCATCTATTTGTAGCATAGACCTCTCCTTGATTGAGAGTTATTTGACTCCTGTCTCACTAGACAGGGCCTTCCTTGAAGACTGTTGTGTTTTACCTATCTTTATCCTCAGAATCTGGTACAATTCCTGGCACAATATTACAGTGATATTTTAAGACATATTTATACTTAGAAATAAAGTTCTAAAATTCATTGGCAGATTTAAAGAGTTACCAAGGATAGTACAGTTTGAAGATTAATATTTTAACTCTCCTCTGAATGTATTTAAAACAGGCAAGTTACTGTTAAATGGAATGAACAGAGAATTTCTTAGAAGATTTTGGGGTTTTTTACCCTTTGTTTACTTGTCTGCAGGAGAGAGTGCTTTTGTTTAAGTAAGTAACTGTATCCCTGGGCACTCTGCTGCTTGAATGTGGGTATGTTTTCTAATTTGTTGCTTCTCTACTTGGTTTGTTCTCGTTTTTGGGTCATAACCCTTGTGAAGAGCTGGCTGCCTCATCTGGTCTCATTTGCCTTTCTTGCATTTTCTTCCAGATGAGTCATGTGTGTTTTGTTAGTAGATAACAATGGTTGGTTGGTTCTGACAAATCAACATAGAAATGACTTTCTACAAGTGAGAACTGGTAGTAACAGGAAAATGACCTTTTTTTTTTTAAGATTGTAATAGCATACTAATAATCTTTGTTAAAATTATAATAAATGCACATGGTATAATTTACATGAATGCATATAATATCTTTTAGAATGTACAGTAGAAACATTTATACATGCTGCTTGGCACTCCACAAGATGCATGGTGTCAGTTCCCTTCCCTTTTTTCTATGGGTTTTCTATCACACTCAGTATAAAATCCAAATCTCCTTCCTGAGCCTATGAAGGTCCCTCCACCATGAGATCTAGCCCTTGGCCACTTTGTAAACCCTGTTCTCTCTGTCACTCGCACTCCCTGTTCACTGTGCCCAACCCTACTGCCCGACATCCACTGAACAAGCTCGTTCCTGTATCAATGCCTTAATTTCTTTGCTCTCTGCCTCAAGCTTTGCCATGAGATTGTCATATGGTCAATTCTTTCATGTCATTCAGATTTCATTTCCATTGTCACCACCTCAGAGGCCACACTGAAATAGCTGCTCATCCTTGGCCTGAATTTTCAGTTGCAGGACCCTCTTATTTTCCCCAAAGTACTTCTCTCTGAAATAGCCTTGGTCACTGATGTTATTTTTTAATTTACGTTTAGAATTTAAACTCCATGAGAACAAGGATAGGCTGTCTCTTCTCACTCCAGGACCTAAAACAGGACTTGGGAGGTGTTCAGTAGATATTTAAGTGAATTCTTTTCTCAGGAATTTTTTTGTGACCAGCTGACAGTCTTAAACTGGTTCATCCTTACAATTGAATACTGAAAATTATTCATTAAAAGGTCAGCATTTAGGGAATGGTAAGAAGAGGCTTTAGTCCATTGGTATTTACATTTGGAAGCCCAGGGACTTAACGTGAGCGCTGTACACTTTTCTTGGAGGAACTACTTCCAGGTGGTATTTGAATCACTCTGTAAAAAAAACAAGTAAATGGAAAATGGATGGACCAGTTTGAAAATATGCTTATGTAAATTATAAATGTTAGATCTAAGAGGTTAATTCTTCAGTTTTTTTAAAAACTAAAAATACTTATTCAGATATCTTTATTTCATTCAGATAACATGATGAGTGCTAGATACCCCACTTATGTTTCATACAGGTTCATGAGATTTTATAATTTTAGTTATATTTACCTTTGATACTCTGTCTTGATTAATAATGGCCAACTTCACAAAGTTGTTATATGAGTCAGAACTCTTTCAGTTGTGATTACTACTTTATTGAAAAATAGTTGAAAAAACTTTGAAAGACTGATGAATTTGGTTTGGGAAAGTGCCCACCATGACCAGAGCCATCTAAAAACTATGGCTACTCCCAAGTACCTGGTGGGACTGGGGTGAGAGCAGCGGAAATGACAGTTGAGTAAATAAAGGAGCTGCTGGGCAGACAGGTCTCTTGCCCTCATCTCCCACCTCAAAATGTGTGTTTTTTTATAGTCGGGAAGGTTGTGCCTTAATCCATGGTAGATTGTCACTTAAAATTCTCTTTGAACCAGAACTGGCACACATTTTGCTCTGTGGTTCCTCACCTTTTCAATAACAGATCATTTTTAAAATGAAAAATTGAGGTCCTTCATGTGATAGTAATTGTAAGTTTATGTACTTCAGCTAATTTAACAGCTAATGGAAACGGTTATTTGAGGGCAACTCTTAGAAAATTATCAACAAGTTTATTAGACATATTTTGGGGATTTTTAATCTCTGAGGAAGATAACTACCTTCATGCTAACCAGATACTTAAGTAATTTTAGCCTGTAACAAAATTAACAAGTTACATATTCTGAACAGCTATTTTGGGTAATTTTATCAGTTCACTAAAATAAGAAAATGGTTAGCCATGTAGAAAAAGCCTTCTGTGACTCGAGATACTAATCCTTCTGGACTTCAGTTGCTTCATCTTTAAAACATTGAATTGGGCCTCTGAGGTCTCTTCTGGATTTAATGCTCTTTGACCTTATGATTGCACATATAATTTAAACATTAAATCAGTGTTCAGCCAAATTAAATGGAAAATATACAATACTGATCTCTTCAGGTTGTTCATTACCTGAACTGAATTTTTCCTAAAGAAAGCGTTTACATTTCTCTGACATCTTTTTGAACAGATTAGCCATAGAGATAATATTTTTTGATATCTGAAGAAGAAACTTCTCCTGTTTTCTCCATTCCTCTCTTAAATTTAGGTGCATTGGTTATATCCTGTTTTACCATAGAGAAAACTAAAAGAAGTAGCACCAAATATTTCTGAGAGTGATTTTTTCTTTACTTCCCTTATTTTAGTTTATGTTTGCTGAATGTCAAAGACAATACATTTTTTAGCAGTTTAGATTTTACCTTGCTCTGTGTACTAAACATTTTAGAAATTGTACTAAAAGTAAATCTCTTATGTACTATGAGAAAATGCTGTTCACATGAATTTTTAAATACTAAAATGAGTTTCAAGTGTTGCCCATATCAACTACTAACCGAGACTGTATGTTAAATAAAAATACAGTAAAATGAGATACGTGAGTGATGTAACAGGAGAAGGAGAGGGTATATATATATTAGGGCATACAGATGCCAAACACGTTGGTCTTTTCTGGCAAAGTTTTGTTTATGTATAGCATAAGGTTTGCAGATTGAAGAGTGATGAGGATGGACCAGAAAGGTAAGCAGGAATTATCATGAAGTGACTTCTTTGCTTTATGGCAGGGAGTTGGACATTCTTCTGTGACTGGGAACTAGTGCACTTTAAGCAGAACAGCAGATTACGTTTCAACCCTGGCTATACTATAGTGCATGAAGAATGAGATGATGGTTTAGAAGCAAAAGGGGCTTATCTCTGGATGGAAGGAAGTTGAGTTGTGGTAGTGTGATATGTGAGAATGTCACCACATAATTCCAAGAGTTTTGCAAATGTTTCTGGAAAAATTACTTGGAAATTTAGGAGAGAACAGTATCGAAAGGAGCTAACTATTCAGATTTTCTTTTCTCTGGCTTGCTGCTGCACCTTCTGTGGGCAGCGGAGGTTATATATTGGGGGTCTGTGGGGGTGGGGAATTAATTTGAAACCGAATAGCCAGTGGACAAAAAGCGAGGAGAGCAACACAAGGACGAGAAAATTGCTGCATGGAAATGAGGAATTCCATTGTCGTCATACCTTAACAAAGGGATAATTAAATTACTTATGAGAACAGTCACAAGAAAAATAGAATGGTATAATATGACTAGTTTATGAAGTTTCTAGTGGGTATAGTTTTTATGGAGTTCTAGGTTTGCCACTATTTTCAAAACTTTTCTAAAATTTTACATTAACATAAAAGTCATTAGAATCTGATAACATTAGAAAGGTAATCTAAATAAAGTACTGTAATGTATCATTAATTAAGTCACATAAATGCTGTTCATTAAAAATCTTAAAATTTTAAAATAATTTTAGACAGGAGAGGAGTTGCATAGATAATGCAAAATTCCTCCGTACCCTTCTCCCAGCTTCCCCAATGTTAAAATCATATATATCCATGGTAGATTTATCCAATCTAGGAAACTAGCACTGATATAAAACTAAACTACAAACTTTAGGTGGCTATCCCCAAGTTTTCCCACTAATGCCCTTTTCTGTTGCAGGATCCTACATTGCATTTAGTTGTTCCCGTGGTCTTCTCCAGTCTGTGACAGTTCCTCAGTCTTTCTTGTTTTACAAGACCTCTAAAAACACTGGCTTATCTGATATTTTTAATGATTGGACTGAAGTTACGGATACGTGTGGGCAGAATGCCTCAGAGGTGACATGCCTGTCTCATACCATATTATGGGCACATATCAATATTTACATACAGTAATACTGTCAGTTATTACTGGTGATATTATCTTGATCACTTGGTATGGTCATATCTGGCAGGTTTCTTCACTGAAATTACTGGTTTTCTGCTTTCCATATTCAATTCATTGGAAGTGAGTCACTAAGTTCAGCCCTCATTCAAGGCAAGGGATATTAAGTTCCACCTCCTGGAGGGAAAAGTACCAAAGAATTTGTGGACATACGTTAAAGTTGCTATATGGTAATCAAGAAATATTTTGGGGAACTACTCTGAGGCTTGTGTAGGTAGCCTTTTTTTTTTTCTTTAAGGTTTTTGCCCAGTAACCTTAACATTCACCAGTGGAATCTTGTTTGCAGGAGTGATTGCCACGTTATTCTAATGGTTACTTTCTAGTTCCCTCATACCTTCTACATGGGTTCATTGGATGCTTTTTCCATACTGATTTGTTCTTTTTCCCTCATTTATTTTTTTCAGTCATTTGTGTCAGTGTGTATCTGTGGATTTTAATTTTGTTCTTTGGGTTATCATTTAATATTATCACTTCTAATTTTGTTGCTCAAATGGTTCCTACTTTAGCCACTGGGAGCTCATTCAGGCTAGTTCCTGTGTCTTTTCCACATGATCCATCCTTGGTTTTTTAACCACTTTTCTTCTGACATACAAAATGCTCCAAACTCATCTTGTATATTCCCTTTCCTAGTTCTAGAATCAGCCGTTTCTCCAAGAAGCCCTGGCTTCTTTTTATTGGAACTACAACAAAATTTTTTTCTAATTTGGGAAGTAAGGTCATTATATGGCTTTTGCAAAGTGTCAGTATTGGCTTGTGATTCTACAACAGATTTTTCTTAAGGCTTCTAAACCACGTTTATTCACTCAGCAAACTTTTAAAAGGTGTTCATGAACCAGCATTCATAGGCACTGGGAATTCAGGGACAAGTAAGATTGGCCATTGGTCCTAAGCACCCTAGATGGAAGGAAGATAAGAAAGACAGATTTTTTTTTTTCAAACATATTTCATTGAATACTTATTATGTGCCAGGTACTGTGCTACAGTTCAACAGGAAATGATAACTCTGATTGTAAGGATAGCATTCATTTCTTTTAAGGACACATGGGAGGGGTACTTAACCCAGTGTTGGGTCAGGTGGAGTGTGGAGCTAGACTAGATCTTAGCTATATGTGGGTTTGAGTGGGGATGTAGGAGAAGGGTAGAGGGAAAGAAACCATTCTAAGAGAAGTAGCAGTGCAAAGACTACTAGGGATAATAAGATGAGTTAGATCTAGAAAGCATCTTTGTGTGGGGGGTGGTGGTAGAGATGGGAGGACGTAGTGGCAGGATCCAGATCGTGAGGGTCTTGTGGTTGAGCCAAGGCTTTGGAAAGTTGGAGGACCTTGTGAAGGAGTTTGAATAGGATGGTAATATGATCAGATCATTCTGACAGCACCTTGGCGGGTATGTTGACTTCTAAGAAGCTGTGGCCATGGTAGGTGAGAAACGGAAGTCTTAACTAAGAACTGTGGCTGTGGTTCTTAGACGTGAGTGAGGTGAGGTGAGAGCTTGTTTAAAGCATGTTTTAATGTTGCTCAGCTCCACCCCCGGTTTTTGATTCAGTAGGTCTGGG
This sequence comes from Smutsia gigantea, assembly GCA_032199065.1. Classification (NCBI taxonomy): domain Eukaryota; kingdom Metazoa; phylum Chordata; class Mammalia; order Pholidota; family Manidae; genus Smutsia; species Smutsia gigantea. Next base: position 61,181 of record JAVSCE010013564.1, on the reverse strand, counting down.
ATGGGGGTCTAAGAATTTGCATTTTTCATGGGTTTCCAGGTCATATTGATACTGATATTGCTGGTTTGGTGACCACACTTTGATATCCACTAGGCTGCTATAGAGAGAATGAAGAGAAGTGGATAGGTTGAAGGATTAGGAGGTGGTCATTGTGGATCTCTGTACCTCCTGATCTTTTTGTTCATTGCTTCTTTACAACCTTGGTCTTAGTCTCTTTATATCCTTCAGAGCTGCTGGTGCTTTTGACAAGTGAAGAAAGGATGGTGACTTGTTTTTAGAAATATTTACATGGATATATGTGCAATTTATTCTGTATACAGTTGAACCTTGAATAACTTGGGGGTTAAAAGTGCTGAACCCTGGCCAGCTGAAAATCTGCATATAAATTTGACTCCCCCAAAACTTTACTAATAGTCTGCTGTTGACCAGAAGCCTTACCTATAACAAACAGTTGATTAATACATATTTTGTATGTTATATGTATTATATACTATATTCTTAAAGTAAGCTAGGGAAAAGAAAATTTTTAAATAGTCACAAAAGTCTCAAAAATTTTTTGTAAAAATTTATTGAAAAAAATTGCCTATAGGTGGACCTTTGCAGTTTAAATCCATGTTGTTCAAGGGTCAACTGCCTTACTAACTGAAAAATTGAACTGTCAGTCCATTGCTAGAAATCATTGGCATTCCTTTATTCAGCTCTAATTATAATAGTAACTGGTTTTATTGCTTAGTATATATGTTGTGCATAGTTTTCAAAATATTTTAATGTTGTAGAATTATTTGGGTAGTTTTTTATTCATATCTGCCCTGACCAAGCTTTTTTTAGCTTTGACTCTCTAATGATGTCTCCTGGAGCAGTGTGACTGAAATGTGAATTTGATTTTTGTGCAGCTATTAATCTGAACATATCAAAACTATTTTTAGAAAAATATGAATAGATGTAGAATTTAGAGATTAAGCTCTTGTTTTTCTTTGTGGCTGCAAGGTGTTATTATTTCTCCTTTATATTGATCATTACATAACACTAGATTTAGTCTTTTAAGAAATTAATATCTATGAGATTCAGTGCTTACTGACATTTGAACTTCGTGAAGTGATAAATCTCCACTTTTTCTCTGTTGATTAATGAACAAACAGTATTATCCAAGAAAATAATAAAATGTAAACACCATCACTGAATTAACAACTGAAATGGATTTTTCATTTTGTTAAAAATACATATGTAATGTGTGTGTATATAAACATATAGTCAAGTTTTAAGGATTCAAGAATCCTAAAATAGTAAGGGAAAGCAAATCTTGTAGATGGTTAGAGGATAGTATGATAAACTAATTACTTAGTTTAAGATGAATGACTGGTTATGGGGATAATTGGATCAGTAAGGCAAAGGCAAAGAGTGTAGGCAAAAAAAAAACAAAACAATTTTGCCCCCATCAATATTTTTTCTACTAGAGAAAACAATTAAATGACTAAAGATTTTAATGAAGTGAATACTTTTAAGTTTTAAATTGCAAATCAAATAGTGAAGTTTATAGGTATAATGGGTAATGTAATTAAAAAAGAACTGCGTTTTATAATGTATGTTTAAATATTTGTAAAAGTATGTGTTGGTATTTTAGTATTAAATGTACACAGCTTTGTGGAAAGAGACAACTTCAATGTATTCATGTCTGCTCTCTCATGAACACCAAGTGAAGCAGTAACAACTGATGTGAAATATGTTGTATTTGGAACATTTAGAAACTGGTTTGTAATTATTTGTAAGTTTCTTCCATACTGATTCTTTTTCACTTGGAGTAGCAATATTTGTCTTAAAACTTTGTGTAGCCTGGTGAACACTTTTAAATGTAATTTTAAAAAAGGGATGCATAATTTATTTTTAATCTACCTGTGAGAGAAACCTGGTTTTCATTACAGGACACGTCTAATGTCTGATATGTTTATATATTATGTCATCACATGTAAGAATTTAGCTTAATTGTAAAGATAGTGGAAGTTGTGGATTATTTTCCATTTTTTTATTTGAAAATTCCAAGTAATAATTACAATACTTATGTAGTAAAGTTTTTGTTCCATAACAAATATTTAGATAGTAAAAGGAAGGCAGACTTTAAGGTAAGTAAAATTATAATAGTTTTCGTCATGTATTTTTTAACCATTGTTAAAAGAAACTTAAAAATAAACATTTTAAACATATTTTAGAGTAAAAATACATTTTACTCTGCAGTGCTGTTAATTAAGTATTTAAAAGTTAGGGGCCCCATAGTCTTGTAGTTTGTAAAATACATCTAGCCCAACTCCAGAAGAGGTCAAGTAAGCTGAATCTAGTTGAGGGTAAAAACTAAAGTAACCTGAAATTAGGGCGTTCTGTGTCAAAGAAGCCATCTAGGTTTTAACAGTTGGGGGCATTTGGGAGTCCTTGCAGGAAGGAATAACTCCTGTAGCAAACATTGTAGTAGTCCTAAACATGGACACATTTGTCATGTCAAGTCACTGAGCCATAACTGACCAAGCCACAGTAGATGATGAATTTTACTCAGCTCTGGAAAAGGATTTTGAAATGTTATTTTAGTTATTTTAAGATATGTTGAGTGTATGCATGTAGAAGATTGGTTAGGGTTGACTATATGATTTACTTGACTTTCTCTGTAGTCTGTTTTGTTCCTAATAAATCTGGTTGAAGAAAAGCAATTCCTTTTCAGGAATAGTTTGGAAATATATTTGAGGTGAGGAGAGAGAATTTTTCAGGCTTTGGTAAAGGAAGGCTTAATATTTACTGTTCAATTATAATAGCCTAAATTCAGGCTATTGACATTTTTTATGGATTAAAAATAAAGCAACAAAACAACTTTAATCCAGATTTAGGTGATTTTTTTTCGGGGGGGAATCTATGGTCATGATGCATTTTGCACATATATCTTTGTGTGTATGGCAAGTGATATATAGGAAGTGAAGCTGATAAAAATGATTTGCCTCAAAAAATGATTTGACTAGGTTGTACATTCACATTGTTCAAAAATGAAAAGTATTCTTTCTCTTGATGTTCTCCCAATCCCCTAAGCCCCACCGTTACTTTCCTGGAACTCACCAGTGTTAGCAGTTTCCTATGTATATTTCCAGAGAAATACTGTATAAAAGCCAGTAAGTATATACTTCATACCCTCTCCCCAGTGTTGTTTTAAACACAGGTGGTAGGATACAAGTCACTTGCTGTCCTTACCATTTTTACTAATGTATTTTGGATATCATCAGTGCAGGAAGAGCTTTGTTTTTCTTCTTTTATTGTGTGAATATACTATAATTTAACTGGTTCCCCCAGTTGATGGGTATTTAGGCCACCTCAGTCTGTTGCTATTACATGTTGCAGTGAATAACCTGATTCATGTATCATTTCCTGTACATGCAAGGATATCTGTATGATAAATTACTAGTGCTGAAACTGCTGGGTCAAAGGATATGTATGTGCATTCCTAAGTGGGATAGCTACCGCAGACTAACCTCTCAGAGGTGGCCCCTGTTCACACTCCTGCTCCCAGTGCAAGTCTTTTTTTGCCCACATTCTTGCCAACAGAGTATTACCAGATGTTTTGCTCTTCTCCAGTCTGATAAAGATGGTATTTTAGTGTCTTTCTGGCTTCTTTTGAGTGAGGTTGAACATCTTTTTATATAAATGAGTCATTTGAGTGAACTTTGGACTCTTCCATTTTTTTTATTGTGGCATAATTTGCATAAGGTAAAATACATTTAAAATGTACAATTCAGTAATCTTTCTTTCAGTTGAGGTGTTAATTCCAACAAAATGGACAGATCTAAAGTGTACAGTTTTGGTAATTTGACAGCTTTTTATGCCACAGAACCAAACCCAGTCAAGATTTAGTGTTTCCATCACCCAAAGGAAGTTCTTTCAGGTCCCCTTTTCATTCAGTTTTCCCTTCTTCCCACTCAGGTAATCATTCTTCTGATTTCTCTTACCATAGATTAGTTATGTCCGTGAATTTTTACAAGATAAAAAATACCAATACCTTATATATTCCATCAATTCCATTTCTTGTATACCAAAAAGGTGTAAATACTTCGGTCTGTCAAAAGATATGCAGGAACACTCACTGCAGTTTTATTCAAGGTAGTACAAAGTTGAAAAACTTAAAAGGCTCTCCATCTACAGCAAAATAAATAATAGTGTTATATTCATATACGTAACAGAGAAAAGTAACTGCTGTTTGACACAACATAGATGATGACTCACAGATTCACTAACCAAATCTACACTGGATACAGGTCAGTGCAGTGGTAACCTTTGGTGGGGGAGACCATGTCTGGGAAGGGCTGGATGGCAGGAAATGACCTGTCCTGTCTATTTAACTTTAGTAGATACTGTCAGACAGAGTTCCTCTAAGTCTTTATACCAATTTGCAATTCCACTAGTAATGTTTGAGACTTCTAGTTGCTTTGTATCTTTGCTAACACTTAATATTTGTCAGTCTTTTCAGTTTTAGCCATTTTGGCGGGAGTATAGTGCTATCTCATAGTGATTATAATTTGAATTTCCTTGGTGACAAGTGATGTGGAGGGACTTTTCATATGCTTACTGTCAATTGAGTCATTAGTTTTAGAATGGTTTGTGGGAGTTTTTCATATATTGTGATATGTCTATTTTGCAAATATGTTTTTTTACTGATTGTTATATGTCTTTTGTCAAAAATCACAATAAGCAGATTTTAAAGAAAAAATTTTGTTCAAAATTCACATTGTTTCCAAATTGCTTCTGATTTGTGTGGTATATTTTTGAAAGGCCTTCTTCATTTTGAGGTTACAATATTTTGGTGAATTAATGTGCCATCAAATGTGAGGTATTTTGTTATTTTGTGTGCTTCCATAAAATAGGAAAAATGCTGTTAGTTGAACTGACACCCCTTTTTATTTATTTACTATTTTGAATCTTTATCTTACACTTTTAGATTATTTTTTCTATTATATATTACTCTTCCAGACAAATGAGAAGGAAAATATACATTAAATTTGTTAAATAGTTTCCCAGATTTTTCACATTTAGAATAGGACTCCCAAATCACTTGACTTACTAGTGTGTTTCTCCATTGTCTTCTGTGCATGAAGTGTTGGTAGGGGAGCATTTCTTAAAACATTTTCAGAAAGAACTAGAAATTGTCGGTCCTGTGCTCTTAAGCTGATTTTGCAAGTAGGTTGACTTAGCTTATTTTTTCACTCTAGCTTTAGGAATCTTGGTAAATATTTTTTGTTCCGCAGCTCCTGCACCTCTTCCCCTTAGGTGTTTGTTAACATCGGTTTTAAAAGAGTGACAGCTTTTGTTTCAGGGTTCCCCCGCACCGAGTTGCTGGCCACCATTCCGCAAACATTGATGCTAGTTGAGTATTTACAAGCAAGGACAGATATGACATGATGCCAGCTGACCAACAGTAATTGTAAGACAAAACCTGATTTTACACTGTCTTACAGTTAATACAGAATGAAATCAAAGAAATTCATATTTTTCCTAGATCTGTTCGATATTCCTGTTAAAGAAATCAGAATATTTGTCCTATTCAATAGCTGTAGTTTTTTTTGTCTGTGTATATATATATATCTGAATATATGTACATATATTCAGTTCAGAGAAGGAAGAAACCTTACTGTATACATTGCTGAACTGTCACTGCCTTCGGAATTCACCACCTTGGCCAATACTGCTTGGGGGATCAGTTTGTTGATGATGGTCATTTTACAATCAGTATTTTATTAAGTAGGTAGGATTGTACCTGCTTATTGCTAAGTTCAAAGTCTTTGACTTCCATTTTAATTAATTGAAAATGGAAGTAACCTAACCAGGTTTATAAGGTACATAAAATGTGACGTAGATGCAGGAGGTTATTTGCCTACAGATTGTAGAAATCTACTTTCTTCATTAGGGCTTTGGGGAGAGGTAAACTTAAAGGGCACATAGACTAGCTGAAATAACCACATAACGAGTGAGAAAGGCAAGAACAAGCTTGGGTTATCTGAGGTAATAGGTAAAACAGAAATAGCAAAGCTTAATTTAAAATACAACAAATGGAAAATTATGGTGTTAAACCAAATTTCAACAAAAACAAAGCCTAGATGTTTTGTGTACATTTATGTATATAAGATTGTTGTTTAACTGGCTTTGATTGTTCAGTACTTATACACAGAAAAAACTTATTAAGCTTCCAGGGTGTTGCACACTTCAGACTTGTTTTTAATTTAGTACTCTTGAGATGTAAGCTAGATGAAAAAGGAGAATTTACTGGAAAAGATCTCATGAAACTTAGTGCAGGTATATATCCTGAAATTGGGAACAGAGTGGGAACTAGGAACTCAGTGGAAACTGTTGTGGACATTATTTAATTTTTTTCTCTCTTCAAACCGTATACTTCTTACCTGGTCTACAAAATCAGCAAGAAGGCTTACAGCAGCTCTTTAATTTATGTGTAATTTGTCTAAGCTCCTAGAGAAAAGCACTCTTGTTTCCTTCCTCCTCATTTTTTTCTTTCTTTCTCAGATAAAGTAATGTACTCAGGGTCACATGTAAATCTGGCTCCCTAGCCACGCTCTTAACCACTAAATTTAAATTGGATCTAAACTATAAAAAAATAGATGCATCAACCCACATAGTATAGTACCAGTGACCATGACCCATTGATCAAAGCTTTTAAAAAATTTAAACAGATAAACATGTTAAATTTCACTTTAACAAATGAAATGTTGGGTTTTTATGAAATTATAAAACTAGTGTCTTTGAAACTCAGTAGCATAGCCAGCTCAGTTTGTGGCCAGCATAGCTTGTCTTAATAACATGAATGGTCATCATCAGTCTTTACCAAACCCTATGCACCAGGTGGCCGAGGTATTGTCATTTGCTCAAAGAGGGCTTTCATAGAAGCTGGTACTTTTTCTTAACATTTATCGCTGATTATACACTTATTTGGGTGACCTTTTTTCTTCCTTTTCCCACTAGAATGTTAAGGACTGATACACTTTTGGTGCTTGGAAGGGGTGTTGTAAATGCTTATTTTAAGAAAGAAGAGAGTGGATATAAGAACTTAAGCTGCTGAAAATGTGATGAGAACTTTATTTCTTCATGTTTTTAAGTAGTTATTTTGATTAGAGTTGTCATTTATATGTGTGTGAATTATATATATTGACATGTAGCTTTTCTTTTAATAAATCATGTAATTCTCATAACATTGAATGTGCTCTATTTTAAAATAGAGGGTCCTTATTTTCATAAAGTGGTGCTCTAAATTGTGCCATAAGTGGTAATTTACTTACCATTTTTGAGGGACTCTTTTTAGCATTAGAGAATTGATATAATTTCAAGAAGCTTGTTCATTCAGTTTTGGAAGTGAGCTATTTACTTTCCTCAGCAGCAGGAATCAGGCCCAGCATTTTAAAGCCATGATGGAAACTGATTTCTCCTTTTTTGCCTTTGAGAAAATCCAATTTAGTGTCACATAAAGTGGAAAAAAAAAATCCTTGTCTGTACAGGAATTAAAAAAAGAAATCTTTATGTTCTTTTTACATTTTACTAAACTAAATGGATAAAAAATTGTGGTATATCATCAATGGAATGGTACTAATAATAAAGGAATGAAACTGATATAAGCGACAGCATGATTAATCTTTAAAAAAGAAAAGAAAAACAAAGGCCAGGCACAAAAGAAAATTATTACCTTCTATTGCTGCTGTAATTGCCACAAACTTAGTAGCTTAAAACAACACAAATTTATCAACCCTAATTCTGTTTGTCAGAAGTCCGACAAAGCTGTCACAGGGCTAAAATTAAGGTAGAAGAGCTCGAAACTCTCTACCTAGGTTATCTAAAACTAGGTAGATCTAAAACTCTCCTAGGTTATCTCTACATTGAGGCTTTTTGAAATGCTAATAATTTTAGAGAACACTTAGTATTTTTGTAGCTTTATTTTTGGAGGTGGGAGATAGATAGGTCCTTTTTTAGTGGCTTAGAAGTTTAAATGTGGCCCATAGGATGAATGTTCCTGTTCTTGATTTTTATTGAGTTGTGTGTAGAGGAACAACAGTGTTCTACACACTACAGGGAAGTTAGGTTTTAGGTTAACATTTTTGGTTTATATAACAAGGTTTTAGTGGTCGTCCAATTTTCTTTAAGCTAGTGGTGCTTGACCAGAGTGTTTGAAGTGCCACAGATGATTTCTTAAATCACATCCACACACAGGTCAGTCAGCGTCTTAGCTCCTCTTAGTTACTGCTTCTGAACTGTCTCATAGAAGCAATGCCAGAGCAACATACGGGTTTACAGTCTTAAATATATAACATGGAATTTAGGAAGGTACCACTGCCAAAGTGTGGCCTTGTTCTAAATTTCTGTATTTGAACTGGAATTTGCAACTGGTTTATCTTTAAAAATAATGTTACAAAAACTGTTTAGTTTTCCAGTGGCAAATATTATTTCTCCTCTAGTCATATAGATTGTTCCACTAAATATTCTCACAGGGGGAACTTATGTGAAAAAGTTAAGTTGGAAAATTGAGGTTATGAACAGACCTGTTAAAGCCTTTTAGGGGGAAAATTTAAAATAAAGCAATACCTACTAAACATTATTTATGACTCCTAAAACAAACTGTGTTGAGGTATACTTTACATACAAGAAAATGTCCCCTTTGAAGAGTACACTTTACTGAGTTTTGATAAATATGTATACCTGTACAAAAACCACAATTCAAGGGTCATTTTCATTACAGAAGTTTCCTGGTTCCCACCTGCAGGCAGTCCTGCTCTTTACCCTCAGACCAGGCAACAATTGAACTGCTAACACTACAGCTTAGTTTTTCTCCTATTAAAATTTCATGTAAAGGGAATTCCATTCCATTTTATGTTATGGTAGGCAGAATAAAGGCCTTCAAAGATGTCCAGACTTTAATCCCTGGAACCTGAGAATATTTTCTTTACATGGCAAAGAGAGCTTTATAGATGTAATTAAATTGAAGGCCTTGAGATGTGGAGAGTATCCTGGATTATACAGGTGGATCCAATCTAACCACTTCAGTCTTTAAAACTAGCCATGGAAGATGACTACTGATGGTCAGAGATGCAGTTTAGCAAAGCAGGCTTTGAAGATGGAGGGAAGGGGCCAAGTGCCATGTCATGAAACTGCCTCAGTAAGCTGGAAAACTCAAAAAATAGATCTCTCCTGTAAACCTCCAAAGAGGACGTGGCCCTGCTTTTCTACCTTAATTTTAGCCCTGTGACAGCTTTGTCGGACTTCTGACAAACAGAATTTGGGTTGATAAGTTTGTGTTGTTTTAAGCTACTAAGTTTGTGGCAATTACAGTAGCAATAGAAGGTAATAATTTTCTTTTGTGCCTGGCCTTTGTTTTTCTTCTTTATTTTTAAGGATTAATAATGCTGTCGCCTATATCAGTTTCATTCTGTTTTTATTAGTACCATTCCATTGATGATATACCACAGTTTTTTATCCATTCACCTAGTGATGGAGTTTTGGATTGTTTCCAGTTTTGAGCTATCAGAAATAAAGCTACTGTGTGAATATTTGTGTACAGGGTATGTTTTCACTTACCCAGGAGTAGGATTGCCAGGTCAAGTGGTAAGTAAGTGTATGTTTAATTTTATAAGAATAGCCAAACTCTTTTCCAAAGTAGTAGTACCAGTTTACATCCCACCATCAGTTTTCCCACTTTGTTATTTTTAGCTTTGTTAATTATTCTCCTGCATATGTAGTAGTCTCTTAATGTGTTTTAATTTTCATTTAGTTGGTTATCTTAATGTATCTTCTGTGAACTGTTTAAGTATTTTTGTTCATTATCTGATTTGTATGCCTTCATATAATTGTAGCTTTCTTTGTACGTTTTGGATACACATTCTTTGTCAGAATTACATTTTTCAGGTAAATGACTTTTTAGAACTTTTAAATTTGATAAAGTCTTGATTATACATTTTTTCTTCTATTATTTGTGTTTCTTATGTGTGAAGAAAATTTACCCTGTGTTTTCTTTTAGAAGTTTTAAGAGTTTTAGTCTTTACATTGAGGTCTGTGATCAAACATTAAATCAGTTTGATTTTATTTTTGGGTGTGGTATGAGGTAAGTTCATTTTTTCTCCATGTGAATATCAAGTTATTTCAGTATCTTTTGTTGAAAAAGACTTCTTTTCCCCAAGAATGACCTTTGTCAAAAAAAAAATATTTTTTTGTTGGTAGATTTCTTAATCTTTTATGTGTATGATCAGATTGTTTGTGAATAAAGACAATTTATTCTTTTTGATCTGTGTGCCTTCTGTTTTTTGCTCTATTTCAACTGGCAAGAGCCTCCAGTACAGTGCTGCATAGGTGTGGGGGAGGTAGGCCATTTTTGCCTTGTTCCAGTTTTAGGGGTGAAGAATTCTGTCTTTCAGCATCCAATGATGACAGCTGCAGGTTTTTCAGATACTCTTTATTAGATTGGGGATGTTTTCTTCTATTCCTGGTTTTCTGCTAGTTGTTATTGTGAATGGGTGTTGAGTTTTGTCAGGTTTTTGCCACTTCCACGGAGATGATCACAGAGGTGCATTCTCTTTTATTTTGTTAATAAGATGACTATATTGACTCATTTAACATTTTCAAATGTTAAATCATTGGTTGCTTTCCAGACTCATGATGTGCTATCCTTTTTATATATTGTTGATTTGATATCCTAATATTTTAGTAAAGATCTTTCCATCTATGTTCATGAGGGACATTGACTTAGAGTTTTGGTTTTTTGCTTGTCTTTGTCAGGTTTTGGTATTGGAATAGTGCTAATTTCAGAAAATGAGTTGAGAAAGTTTGCTCCCTCTATTTTTTCAATGCATTTGTGTAGGTTTGGATTCTTTTCCTTAAATGTGTGATACAGTTCACTAGAAAAGTCATCTGGTCCTAGGGTTTTCTTTCTGGGAAGGTTTTTAATGACATATTAAGTTTCTTTTATAGATATAGGGCAGTATAGATTTTCTGTGTCTTTTTGGTAATTTGTATCTGTCTTGCCAACGGGTTTCAGCCCCGGGCAAGTTCATTATGGATTCCGTGTGACCAGAGAAATGACAGTAGAATGTTCTTGGGTTGAAAGGGTTATACCCAACTTTATTTCCATTGTGGCAGGTCAATCACTAGAATCCTGTTAACTCAGAGTGAGTCTGCATGCAGCAAGCAGGTCTCTGCCTCTGGGCCTCTCTCCCTGCACAGCCATCCCAGTCTCTGTCCTCGGCGCTGCCACCACTCCAGTCTCGTCTCTGCTCTCTTGCGGCTGTGCCACCATGTCGCCCAGAGCACTGGGCAGGGCTCTTTATATAGTGTCAATAACGACGTATTGCCCACACGTGTGTAGTGAGCTAGCCGACCAGAGCCAGGTAAGAATCCTGGCCACAGGAACCTTCACTTTATCCACAGTATCTTTCAAAATAATTTTTTTTCTTCTAGTTGTAGAATTTATTCATATATCCTTATTCATTTAGTGAGTGTGGAATCCGTGGTTGTAGTACCTTTTTTGTTTCTCAGAATTAGCAAGTTGTGTCTTTTTCTTGATCAGTTTAAGGAGAAGTGTATTCATTGATTTTACTGATTTTATTCAAGGGCATACTACACTGCTTTTTCTATATTATGTTGATTTCCATTTTATTTCCTTCAATTTAAGTTTAATTTTCTTTTCTTTTCCAAACTTCTTAAGGTTAACTGTGATATCAAACCCAGTTCTTTTGTAATATGGAGTACTTTTGTGGTACACATTTCTCTTTAAGTGCACAGCACAATTTTTTATAAGCTCTTTTCATTTTCATTTAATTAAAGATGATTTCTGATTTTTTTAGTGATTTCTTTGACCTGTTGGTTATTTTTATCCCTCCGTTTTTCTGAGTCCAAGTATTTGCGAACTTAATGTATGTCTTTCCTTTGTGGTCAGAAAAAATACTCTGATTTACATTTTAGAGATTCATACTTATTTTATAGCTCTGCATGTGGTCTATTGTGGTGACGTTCTGTTTGTATTTTGTTTTTGTTGGGTGGTATTTTCTGTGTCAATTTGAGTCAGGTTGGTTCATATCTTCTATATCAGGATTTTTATGTTTAGTTTTGCCATTTACAGAGAATAGTGTTAATCTCCAACTCTAAATGTGATTTATCTGTTTCCCTTTTATGTCCAGTTTTCATACCGTATGTTTCCAAGTTGTATTGTTAGTGCACACATTTAAGATTTTTATGTTTTTTTTTGATGGATTAACCACTTTCCTGCTGTGAAATGTTCCTCTTAGTTCTTGTCATTAAAGTACCTTGTTTGATATTACTGTAACCACCTTAGGTTCCTTGTGCCTTATTTTTGGTGTATATTTTCCTATTTTTATAGTTGAAGAGGGTTTCTTTTAAACTGTCTAGTTTGGTCTTTTTAAAAGAATCTGGGCTGACAGTTTGGCTTTGAATTGGATTTAGGTAATTTACATTTTATGTAATTATTAATGTGGTTGATTTTAAGTATACTACACCTTCCTGTTTGTCTCATCTTTTTTTTAAATTTAGGTATAGACAATAAAATGTGCAGCTCAATAAATTTCGACATGTGCATACTCTCATGTAACCATCACCTAGACCAAGATAACATTCTCACTAATATTTTTTCCTTTTCATCTATTTCTTTCATCCCCCCCCAAAAATCTCCAGTATGTTCTCTGTGTTTATTAATATTTCTAGTTTGTTTGTTTTTAGATTCCACATGTAAGTGAACTCATAAGGCATATTTGTTTTTGTCTTATTTAACATAATATAATACTCTCTAGTTCCATTCATGTCACAAATTATAAGATTTCTTTTTTTAATGGCTGAGTAATATTCTGTTGTATATATATATATATGTATCTTCTTTATCCAATATCTAATGGACACTTAGGTTGCTTCCATATTTTGGCTGTTGAAAAGAATGCTGTGATAAACATAGGAGTCCATGTGTCTTTTTCAATTAGTGGCATTTGTTTTCTTTGGGTAAATTCCCAGAAGTGGAATTATTTTAACTTGACTTCTTGTTGATTTAGTAATTTTTAGCATTTTCTTGTTTCCATTATGTTTTGTTTCATTATTGGCTTATTAGCCATACTACTTTACTTTGTTTACTGTTTTTTTTTGTGTGTGGTTACCCCACTGCTTACTTTTTATGTACTTCCGCAGTCTATGTTCAAGCAAGCAAAATATAATACTCCACATATAATGTTACTTAATAGTCTGTTTCTATTTTTTGTACTGTTTTTGCTGTACATTTTATTTCCACAGGTGTTATAAATGAAAAGCTATGTTATTTTTGCCTTGAACAATTAATTAACTTTTAGAGGAAGTTTAAAAATGAAAAGTTCTTTATATTTGCATGCATTTTTACCATTTTTGTCATTTTTCACTTTTTTGGATAGATCAGAATTTTTGCCTGTTTTCTTTCTGCTTAAAAACTTTCTTTAACATTTCTGCTGGTTAGGTCTCTTGGTGAGGAGTTCTGTCAACTTTAGTTGTATGATGAAGTCTTATTTTATCTTCAATTTTGAAGAATATTTTTGCTGGATGTAGAATAATATGTTGCCTTTTTACTTGCACCCTTTAAGGAAGTCTTTCCAATACCTTCTTTCTCGCATTGTTTCTCATGGGAAGTCTACAGTTTGTTCCTTGTCCCTCGGTATTAAATTTATTTATTTTTCTTTCTTCTGTGTGCTTTTATGATTTTTCTCTTTACCACTGCTTTTCAGCAATTTGATTGTAGTGGGTATAGTTTTCTCTGTATAATTGTGTGATTTTCTGTTTATTTTGCTTGGATTTATTTGAGCTTCTTGGACGTGGATTTATACTATAATGGAATTTCAAAAAATTTTAAGTTTTTTTTTCTTTTCCACCTTGCTTCTGCAGCTTCGACTGATTACATTGTGTGTGTTTGACTGCTTGTTACACAGATCACTATGACTTTTCTTATCTTGAGTTAAACAAATAATCTTTTAACATCAGTTTAAATCTTAAGAATAGTGTGGCTTCTGATGGATGCTGGATATTGTTGTTTTTTTCTCAAATTTATAATATTTTGTGTTGGCCTTGTGACTTGACTCGGGCACTCTAGGGTGTCTCAGTGCCCAGTTGGGAACAGTAAGCCTGTAGCCATATTCAGAAATTTTGTAAAGGTCTTGAGATAATACTCATGCCTATTAGAGGCCTGTTATACAAGAATTTTATATTATTAAAGATGCTGCTCATTATACCCCAGCATCCTTTTCAGGAGGACTTAGGATGGAAATGTCTTTGTGGTTTCAGGAACAGGAATTGATGTGCAGTCTGTTTTTACTGTGGCTGTGAATCTTTGAATCTTTTAGTACATTTTAGATTCTTTTTATTTCTTTGCTACTAGAAAGCTGAATTTTTTCTGTGTGGTAAAGTAGAATATACAACTTAACATACTAAGTTTTAAGTGTACAGTTCAGTAACACATTCAGTAAAGTGAACCATCACCATTATCCATTTTCAGAATTTTTTCATTATCTCAAACAGAAACTATGTACCCAGCCCCTTTCTGTCTCTAAAAATATTCTAGGTAACTCCTATAAATGGAATCATAGAATATTGTTCCTTTTATCTGGCATATTTCACTTAGTATAATGGTCCTTATGGTTTATCTAAAATACTGTAGCATGTATCAGAATTTCATTTCTTGTTTTTTTAAAAATTTTCCCTAGTTTTATTGAGATACAAACTACAGCATTGTGTAAGTTTAAGGTGTACAACTAATGATCTGATATGTATACACACTATGAAATCATTACTGTAATATGTTTAGTTAACATCTGTCACCTCACATTGGTATACTTGTTTTTCCCTTGGGATGAGAACTTTGACTCTCTTTAACAGCTTTCAAATATACAGTACAATGCTGTTGTAGTCATTGTATATTATATCCCTGGAACTTACTTATCTTACAACTGGAAGTTTATACCCTGGACTGACAATGAAAAATCATTTCTTTTGGTGGCTGAATAATGCTCATTTGGTGTATGTACCCCGTTGTTACTCAGTCATTTGCTGATGAAACCCTTCAGTGGTTTTCACCTATTGGTTATTGTGATTATGCTTCTATGAACATTGGTACACAACTATCTATTTGAGTCTCTTCCTTTAATTCTTTTGTGTATATACCCAGAGTTGCTGGATCAAATGTTAAGCCTATGTTTAATCATGTGAGTAACAGCTATACAATTTTCCACAGTGGCAGCACTGTTTTATATTATCAGTATGCAAGGGTTCCAGTTTATCTACTCATCACCAACCCTTGTTATTTTGTCTCCTTTTTTTAACTCTTTATGTTGGCTTTTACCACAATAAAAATATTTTCAAATTTACCATGTTAACCATTTTTAGGTATATCTTTCAGTTTTAAGTGTATTTATGTGGTTGTGCAGCCAATCTCCAGAAATCTTTTCATCTATATAGCCGGTTCCCTTTTTCCCCCTCCCTCCAGTCCCTGCTGTCCGCTCTCCCACTTTCTGTTTCTGTGAATATGGTACTCTAGGTACTTCATGGAAGTGTTGTCATATAGTCTTTGGCTTTTTGTGACTGGCTTCTTCCACTTAGAGTAATATCCTCAATGTTCATCTGTGTTGTAGCATATGTCAGAATTTCCTTCCTTTTTAAGGTTGAATAATATTCCATTATTTGTGTAAATCATATTTTGTTTATCCTTTCATGGGTCTTAGGGTTGCTTCCACCTTTTGACTATGGTGAATAATGCTGCTATGAATATGGGGATGCAAATATCTCTTTGATGAGATGCAAATACCTGCTTCCAATTTTTCTGGGTATATAGTGAAAGGTGAAATTGCTGGATCATATATAGTAATTATATTTTTTATTTTTTGAGGAACCATCTTCCTGTTTTTCAAAGAGACTGCACCATTTTACTTACCAGCATGCACAAAGGTCCAATTTCTCCACATCCTTCCTTGCCAGGCCTTACTTACTGATTAATGGGTAATGGCCATCCTAATGGATGTGAGGTGATATTGTGGTTTTGATTTTGCAATTTCCTAATGATTAGCAATGTTGAACTTCTAATATACTTGTTAGTCATTTGTATGTCTTATTTGGAGAAATGTCTATCTAAAGTCTTTTGCCCATTTAAAAATTAATTATTTGCTCTTTTGTTGAGTTATCAGAGTTATTTATATATTATGAATACTAATCTACTCTAAGATTTGTAAATATTCCCTATGTTGCCTTTTCACTGTAATTACACAATTTGCACAGATTTGTTTTCTGTTTATTTGCTAATAGCCATCCTAATGGTGTGAGGGAGGATCTCACTCTGGCTTTATTTTGCAGAGTGAGATGATGTTGAACATTTTTTTCTATGTGTACCGAACATTTATGTATCTTTCGAAAGCTTAAGACTATAACAGGTGTTTTGTGCATTAGCTTTATTCCTACTTCCATTTACTTCTCTGTTTTTACTTGTATTATGCATTACTTTTAATATCTTACTAGTCTATTTATTCTTATGTACCCTTGTAAATTATTTTTGAAATGATACAGTTCTAGGTAAGATGAATTTGTGGTTGGTAAAGAATTACTCTGTACTGTATTAAATCTTGATGTTGCCATTAATCAAATATGAGACACTGGACAGGATAGTTTACTTTCCTCTGGGTCCCTAAAAAGTAGTAATGATTCATGTTTTGGTTGCAAACCAGTCTTCAAGCTGTGTTATTCTGCAAGGTAGTAGCAGCTGAATAGGAATGTGAGGGTGAGAATTGTGAAGAATTAGAGCTAAATGGACTTTTAGGGTAGTCAGACTCTGAAGAGACTGTATGAATGATGGCTAGAGAGATCTACATCGAAAATACAGAAATATGTAGGACCCAGGGCCAGCATTGCCTGAGTAGGTGAGGGAAATAAATATGGATACAGCAGATTTCTGTGAAAGCTTAGAGTAGAATGGGGTTCAAAGTAATTGTTTGACTCTGGAGAAACCAAAGATAGGAGGTTAGTTAGTGGTCTAGGAATGAGAAGTAAGATGCATAATCCAGTGTGAGTGTAGTGACTTAAAAGTCTTGTCGACTGGAAAGAAGGGTGACAACTAGGAGCATCTTTTGGAGAAATTTTGCAGCACAGCCAGGCCACATGAAATGAATAAGCTAACCAAATTTTTTATTTACTGTAATTGTATTTATTCCTGCAATTTCTTCACACTACTATCCATTTGATCAGCTTGGAATAAATTGTATGTAGCATATTCAGGAAAAGGAGTACTGTATTGACTGGGAAAACTCCCTTTACTCTGAGGTGAAAAATACTGAGATTTCACCAGGGCAGAGACAGGGCCTAATATACCACAGGTGTTCTGGAGGACAGCTATTTGACACTCAGCCTATTTACTACTTTATAATGGAAAATACCAGCAACTAACAGACTATAATGCAATTGATTTTAAATACTGCTTCTGCTACACACTAATAAAGTTAAGCTTTGTTGGGACATATATTCTTAAAGAATACTTTGTAAGTAGAGATAGTGTAATCTGAAAATATGTGGCTTTAAGAATCATAGATCTGGCTCTCTTCCCTGCTTTGATTTTACATACTACAGTGACATTGGGCAAGTAACCCAACTTTCTCTTCACCAAAGCTGTGTTATCTTTAAAATAAATTGTTGAACAGTATCGTTAATCAGCATCCTATCTGATTAAAGTGATCCTATGTTTGTTTGTTGATCATTATTATTAGCTTTTCTGAGCTGCCATAGAAATAAGTATGTTGTATGTAACTTTATTTCCAGGAGAGAATGAGTTTTAAGTTCTTAACAACCAACTTGCATTCCAGATCTTTAATCAATGGTGGTTTTATATAATATGGTGAGGTCAAAGCTCAGATTTTTCACAAGTTGTCCCAATTTGGGTCCTAATTCTTAAATGAAGGTGAACTATTAAACTTTGGGTCTATTTCTCCTTATTTATGCATACCATTCTCTGCTCTTTTCAGTCTGGGATTATGTCAAAGAATCCTAATTACTTTCTGTTAGTTGCCTTCTTTATCGCACTTGGAGAGAGGCTTATGTATGGTTTATATTTTTCCACACAGAAAAGTCATTGTGGGGGCTGGGGATAGAATACTACTTGGAATACTACCAAGTGGGAATAATTTTTTAAAACATTATTAAACTACATGACAGAGAAAAACTGAATTTGAGTACTTCAAAAAAAGAAAATACTGTTTTGCTAGATAACTCAGTTTTGTAGTTACTGAAAGAGGAAGAAAGAATCAGACTGGCCAGTTTTCAGTTTTAGTGACCTGGTGACTTTTGGGCTCTGGATTTTGGCATGCAGAGAAGACACCCTGCTGTGAGCATTCCTAGCAGCTCCATGTTCCAGTTACTTAGTTGTTGATTTTCCTCTTCTGTTTTTGGTTCATTTTGTGTGTTTTTAAGGAATTGAGAGACTCTTCATCCTTTGCTAAAATGTCAGCCCCTTTGACACCACACTTAGTGCTCCTTTCCCAATTTCTTGAATCCTTTTCTCTCACCACCCCCATCCCCTTAAAACTCAGTACCATTTATTTTTTAAAAATCTGCCTTACTGCTTGCCTTTTTTTGATTTCTAGAGGTGATTCAATAGTCGAGTACATTTGGCTGTTGGTTACCAGCATGCTGAGTGCCCTGAAAATAGCCTTTTTGACACTGACTTCTAGTTTAATTTTTTTTACCCTTGCAGTGGAAGCAGGTAGGTGAGAGAAAAATGGGACTTTTTGGTTTAACTTTTAATTATGGGGTAAATTGTATATTGCTGCATGTCTCATGTTCTTGAAGTAGGTAATCAGGGATGATAGAAGCACATGTACACGGACTCTAAGAGTGGTTTACCTTGGCATTTCCTCAGTTATTGCAGAATAATTTAGAGCAGAGGTTGACATACTGTTTCTGCAAAGGGTAAGATAGTAAACATTTTAGGCAACTACTCAAGTCTGCTTGTCATGGGAAAGCAACCATAGACAATATATAAGTGAATGGACAATAAAATTTCACTTATGATAGGTACTGAAATTTGAAGGTCATACAAGTTTTACCTTCTTCTCCCCTCTCCCCCAGCAATTTTTCCGAGCAATTTAAAAATGTAAAAACTGTTCTTAGCTTGTGGACTGTACAAAAGCAGATTGGATTTGGCCCATGCATCATAGTTTGTCAACTTCTGTTTTTTTTTTTTCGTTAAATCTTTATTAAATTATTGTTTTTTCTACATATATAGTAAAAATAAATACAAATTAAGTTCAGCTGAACTAACTTGTGTTTTAAAATGATGATATATTTGTTTCAGTTGCTGTCCTGTACTAAATTATAGAACTAGTATAATATTAAATCAGAAAAATAAGTTTTCAATATAAAAACTTGGTATTACCAGATTATCTAGCCATGTTAAGCCTCAGTTTTTCTATATGTAAATTGGGAATAATACCATTATTGTAAATTACAGTTCTTCATTATGAACAGCAGCCCACGCTGGCCTTTGTAAACCAAGTAAGGAATTATTAAAGAACATTTGGTAGTTCTCAGAGTCACTGGGGAGTCTAGAGATATGGTCTTGAGTCCCAGCTTCTGAGAACATTTCCCAAAACCATACTGCAGAACTCGGTTTGAGAAAGCCTCTGAGCGCTAAATGCCAAGTATCCAGCTTGGTTAGAGGTGCTACTCTGTGGGCTCTGGTCCTTTTTCAGTGATAGGAACTCTGTGTTGTAACCACTGGGAAGTGGCTAATGTTGCCACCATCAAGAGTCACATGCGTCTGCTGCTTCGGGCATGAGCAAAAATGGGAGTTCTTGTTGCTTGCTTCCAAATCAGAATCTCTTGGAGGTTTATATGTTAGACATAGAATAATATGTTTTGTCCCTAGGTATAAAGGAGGCTGAGAATTTTTAAGTTCTAAGTTATATATTAGAAATTACATTAATACATTAGGTGGTAGATGATGAGATGTAGAAATATCCACAAATTAAAATGTCTTCAGACTTTTAGTACTAATGTGTATGATGGATGTACAACAGTACTTAACTGTCCCCTCTAAGCATGTCTACTTCTTTTTATGCTTAAAACTTCAAACAGCTATAACAGGTGCTCACCTAAAAACTATAACTTATGACAGATAAGTGTTGTAAGTTGACATATGAGTTGGTTATTGAGAATCTAATATTTAGTCTCGCTTCAAAAAAAAGGTTATAAGTAATGGAAGTGTTTCCTAGGTAGCCACAATAAGGTTATTTACAAAAGCCAGTGGATTTCATGGAGATAAGTTCTTTCATGATGGAAAGATCCTGAGTGTTATCAACTTGCTACTAGGTGGCTGTTTGTCCATTGTGAAATATGGTACTGTTTGGTGTGGAAGTGAGAGAGGGACTTGAGTTGCTTCTTATGGTAGATTGTATTAAAAAATACTTGCTTCCCTTCTTTCTGGACTTGTATCTATAGGTTGATGACATCAGGTTTGTCCATGTGACTTGCTTCGGTCAGTGAAAGATGAGAAGTGATACATGTCGTGTCTAAGCAGAAGATTTAGGAGCCATTGCATGAATTGATTTTTGCTTATTTGTCTCTGCCACAAGGAAAACAGGTGCCAAATAAAGGTGGTTTCTTTTGCCAGGATCCCAGAAAGAAGAAGGTACCTGTAGCCTACGTTAATAACCTAAGTCAACATAATAAAAAGGAGGAACACATTTTTGTTCTCGTAAAACAGTAGTTCTCAAAGCAGTGTTTGTTGAACTCAAGACTCTTTCAGGATGAAAACTACTTTAGAAGTAATACTAAGTGTCTTTTTCACCGTGTTGATATTGCATTATGTTTCAAAAGTGATAGGGAAAAACTGCTGGGGCTTTAGGAAAAATCAGTGCAGTTCCTTCAAACTACCCTTCATCACCACATATTTATAGTAAAAGAAAAAAATTTTAAGAATGTCCTTGATGAAGTAGTAAAGGTTATTAAAAAAAATCTTGATCATAAGCCTGCATCTTCTTACAAGTCTTTGTGATGAAGCAGGAAGCATTCATGAAGTGCTTCTGTGTGCTGGTGTTATGGTTGCCACAGGGAAAGCACTTGTACTGTTACTGTGAGCTGAGCTACCCTCTTATGGAACATCATTTTCACCTGAAACAGTGATTCTCTAGGGTTATTCTGATATGAGCATTTGACAAACATATTCTCAAACGAAGTGAGGGTTTACTTCAAGGAAAACAACTGGCAGTATTTGTTGCCAGTGATAAAATCTGAAAATTAGACTTTTGGAAAATTATCAGACAATATCAGCTTGACAGCTTCCACACAGGGTGTTTTTGGTGAGCTTAGTAGTGATAGTAGTGAATGTAATTAAGAATGTTTTTGATGCTGTGTAATGAAATGCCAACATTTGGGAGACCTGCCTAACTTCGTGGACCAGTATTTAGATTGACTGATGAATTATGTTACAAAGTATGCATGGGTGAAAGATCCATTCATATTGCCACACCAATGGTTTTAATGTAACAGTATGAGAAGTTCATTGATAGGGTTTAAGGTTCCACACTTCACTGAACCTTTAAGGTACTGTCACTTGTTGAATTTTGGTATAGAATCAAATAATAATATTTGTAGTTGTTTGAAAAAGCCATGAAATATTCCTCACTTTTCAGCTACATATCTGTGTGAGGTTGGATTTTCTTCTGTTCATCCAAAACAACATATTGCAATGGATTGGGTGTGGAAGCAGATACGATAATTCAACATCTTCTATTAAAGTGGACCTTAAAGAGATTTATAAAAATTTACACTTAACTTAGAATTTAATTGTTTTGTTTTTTAGAAAATGTAGTATTTTTAAAATAAAATTTTTTACTTGCATTAACATGTAATTGCCTTATTATTTTTAAAAGAATACCATTTACAGATTTTTCATTTTAACTTCTAATATAGTAAATACATATAAAACTCATAAACAGAAGTTTTCTGAGATCCTCAATTCTTTTAAGAATATAAAGGGGTCTCAGGCCTGAAGTGTTTTAAGAGCCCCTGTTGTAAACTATTAAGACTTTTAGGAATTGTTTGTTACCCTATCATAACCTCATTACCTAGAGAAAGATGGCACATTGGCAGTGTAGCTAAGTTAGTTTTGTTGAGACATACAAATTGGTACAGTTTGAGCCTCTGTTTTATTGCTATGGATGTTTTTTTTTGTGAGGGTTTTGATGTTGCTGGGGAAGATGTTTGCTTGCTTCCAAGAAATGGATCCTCTTGTCTCCCATGACTCCACGTGATCAAGGAAGTCTCCTCCACAGCTAGGGCTTCGGTGAGCCTTCAACATGGGATGGAAGTATTTTCATGCAATTCTATCTAACTGGTCCCTCTGTCTATTTCTTCTTTAAATTATTTTCCATATATGTTTCTTTTGAGGACCTGGCCTGGAAATCTAGCCACATGGTCAACCCCCTCTGAAGGACTGGTGTGAACCTCGCTCTGTTTTCCTTTCTTGACAGTGTGGACCATGAAAACACTGCCTTGTAGGAAGGTTTCTCTTCCTGACTTGCCTTAAGGGCTGTTGCTGATGGGGCAGTGTGGTTGAGAGAATCCATTCCTGCGTGATACTGTTGTGTAATGCAGCCATGGATAATCCAGGTTCATATTTTTCTAGTCATAGAGAATCTCTAGCTAGTCATAGAGAATCTATGTAGTGATAGGTCTTGTTTGAGGAAGAAATAGCAGTACATCAGGAGTAGGCATACTGAAAATGTGAGCCAGCTGCTCGTGCTTCACAGCCAGCTGGATTCTGTTGTGTATATACTGTAACCATTTGATCATGAGTGTTTCTGTCACATCAGCTTAGACTTAGTGGATCAGATGATGGTAATTCGTGGTGGGCTGCTGAGGTTTCATAGTTACCCATGGCTAGATGCTCATTCTCTACCAGTACAAAATAGGAATTATTTTCAAAATAGAATCTTGGTTTGATAAAGAAGGTATGACTTTGTCCTAAAAACTCTTAGGGGTCTCTTACGGGATTTTCCTAGAAGGGTTTGCCAGCGGCTCCTTATGGCATTAATCTTTGGGCACTTTGAACACCACTTGTACTGCAGCCTGCTTTAGATAGAGAATTTTCTCCTCCTCTGGGCCTTACTTAAAACTGCTGGATTTCAGATCACTCACTAAAGAGAGCAGTACACAGAAATTGGATATGTTCTTTCTAGTATCTAAAGAGATGCAGCACACTTTCTGCTTTCTTCTTGTAGGAGGAAAAGGATTAGTGACTTCGTTTTCTTTTTGGAGCATGTATCTTGACTTGACAAACGCTGCTGACTCCTAGAACTTCACAGTGGTGGCTGGACCCTGTATTTTCTTGGGACTTATTTTTGGTTTAATAATACGTGGCATACATGTATTATTAAAGCATCTCGAATACAGCTGTTTCCTCCTCATAGGTCCAAATGGCTTGATTTTATCAGTGTTGTGGACTAGTGTGATGTCCAGTGGTGTGTAGTCAGAAATATATGAAGTTTTGGCACAAGTACTTATTAGGGAGTGGATCAGTCCTCCCATCTTACGGCTATTTCCCATAAGAAATAATTAAGTTCTTATGAAAGCTAGAAACTTAACTTTAATATAGGGAATTTGCACTGCTGTCCAAGCTAAATGAAAGCAAATTGCTTCTGGAGTTCTGTTAGAGATGGAGAAGCCATTTGTCAGAACTATAGCTGTATAGAAGGTACTTCATTAAAGAGATCAAATTTAGACTACCAGCTGTGCTTCTAGTCATTAAGCTTAAAATACTGTCATTCTTTAAGAACATTCGTGTGTTCTGCATTAACTGAACAGTTGTATAAAATGAATATCTCCTAGGGATTCCAACCCTTGTGTCTTTGAATTCTTTGGTAATTCCCCTAGGATTGTGTTATTTTGTTTGGAGAGAGAGTTCCAGAGTCTCCATCTGACTTTTCCTGACCTAGTCCTACCCACTACTCTGTCATAGCATCAGTGTGGGATTTTGTCAGTTGGTTGTCAGCTGAGACTGTCCTTTTTAGCTATAAAGTCCTAAAAAGGTCGGGGTGTTTCCTTTTTGCAAGTGCATGGTTACTCTGATAAAGTGGCGGTTGATCTTTTGTGGAAAGCGAAGAGGAAAATCACAGCACTTGTGATGTAATCAGAGAGCCTTGTTTGAAGGGCACTTTGCCTTACCTTCATTTTCGAGGCTCTAGGTATGGGAACTGTGAGAGGCTCTGGTTTTCTGTTTTGGTGGTTTACATCCTTCTTTCAGGCCTCTCTGTATTCCATACCTAGAGTTGTTTATTGGTGTAGATAGGGATCAGCAAACTTCTGTAGGGGCCCACATATTAAATATTTTAGGCTTTGTGTGCTATGCAGTTCTTGAAAAATCTACCCAGCATAGCCATTGTAGTGCTAAAGCATCAATAGACAGTACATAAATAAATGGGCATGTCTGCGTTCCCATAAAACTATTTACAAAAATAGTGGTCATGTGCAGACTACAGGTTGTAGTTTCTGTAACTCTGGTACAAATCACACAGGACTGGATGAGATGTCCTAATATTAAGATTTCAGAGACTTTCTAAGATTTATACAAACAAACCAAGTCTGATAACCACTAGATTCCTTTTTCTTTTACCTTGTTGGTACCACTTGATATTATCAACAAAATCAGATTATGCATATTCGTTTTGATTATTGTAGAGCAGAGGCTGGCAAACTACGGCCTGCAGGCCAAATGTGGCTTGCACTTTTAAAAATTATTATTAAGGTATCATTGATATACGCTCTTAAGAAGGCTTCACATGAAAAACAATGTGGTTACTACATTCACCCATATTATCAAGTCCCTCCATACCCCATTGAAGTCACTGTCCATCAGTGTAGTAAGATGCCACAGTCACTACTTGTCTTCTCTGTGCTATACTGTCTTCGTCTTGACCCCACCCACCCCACACTATGTGTACTGATCATAATACCCCTCAATCCCTTTCTCCCTCCTTACCCACCCCTCCCCTTTGGTAATCGCTAGTCCCTTCTTGGAGTCTGTAGATCTGCTGCTGTTTTGTTCCTTGTTTCTGCGCTTGTTTTTGTATGACTCACAGGATAAACATAATTTTTTAAGTAACTGAGAAAAAAATCAAAAGAATGCTAATCCATGGCAAGTGAAAATTAGATGAAATTCAGTTTTTCCTGTATAAGGATTTATTAGAACATAGCCATATTAATTTGTTTATGTATAGTTTAAGGCTGCTCTCATTTCACAGCAGGTGGGCAGTTGTGACAAAGAACTTACAGCCTTAAAAAAAATTTACTGTCATTATAGAAAGAAGTTTGCTGATTCCTGCTCTACAGAGTGGAGAAAAATTCTTTTATGTCATATGTAGTAACTCCTTTTTTTTTTGTCAGGGCCTTGAATCAGTTTACACAGTGAATACTTCACTGTCTTTTTTTGAATGTTCCATCACTCTTAGAAGCAGTAGTCCTGCTCCGTCGTCCACGTAAACCACTCATGACCTCCCCAGATTTTTGCTCTCTACACTTGGTCCTCAAAGCGTGTTTTCAGGTAGCAGGTAGGCACTTCATGACAGAGGAACACGTTGGTAGTTTAATTTTGTCATAACCTGAAGAATTATCGGAGGCCCATCTTACATAACTGTGTCCTTACTGCATTCGGACCCAACCAGATTACCTTGAAGGTTTCATCATCTTGAACGATTGTAAGAATTTCAAGATACAAATAATAATATTTGTTAATATTTCATTGAGTTTTTACTTTCACACTTAAGTGCTCAGTATAGCACCTACCACATAAGTATCCAAACAAGGTTAGTTGCTATTATTTATTCTTTTATTTACAAATAAACTGTTCCCCCCACCGACCTGTCCCAGTTCATGTACTATAAAAAACTTAGCCATTAAAATTTTAAAATTCACATTAAGGTTAAGTTGGAGTGATTGACATAAATTAATATATTTTTTGTCTATAATCCTTTAAAAAAAACTTGTAGATAAATATAGTAGATTCTCATTTTTCACGGTAGTTACGTTAGTGAAGTTTCTGTGAACACTGATACAGCAAATAATGAACCATTGCTTCTCAGGGAAACACTAGGTTCCCACATTAAGTTTCTGTGAGCCTTGGGTCACATTTTTGTCAACTAATCAATATAGACCTTGTTTTGTGTGCTTCTGTTTAAAGACACCTTACTTAATATATGTTGTTGATTCATTAACATTGCACTCATGGCCAACAGCATTGTAACTCCCTCATGAATGAAGCCCATCTATTACACATTTTCTTCCTAAGGGACATCACAGCCTGCTTGTGCTTAGGAACACTAGACAGACTTTCAGCACTATGCTTGGTGCTATTTTAAATAGCAAAATCAACAAAAAGCACAGAAATACAAAAAATGTGGGACTAAATGGACCATGCAGAGAACATTTGTTTACAAGATGAGAGCTGAAACAAGGCAGAATGTAGCCTTATTTGCTGGGTGCATGTACAACCGTCAACTCAAATTTTTTGCTGTTCTGTAAATGCCTGAATATTGTAAAAGCACCACAAATACTAATTTGGGTGTTGCATATATATCTTAGCAAGTAGGCAGATTTCATAAATATCAAATCCATAAATAATGAGGATTGACTATCTCCCCAGATGTCACAATTTATAATTTTTAAATTTTATTCATGTTTTAACTCATTTATTGTGTTAAAATGCACAGAATAGTTTAGGCAATCTCTAGAACTCTTCATCTTTATACCCATTAAACAATTCCCTGTTTCCCCCTCCCTCTAGTCCCTGGTGTCTACCCTTCCACTTTCTGTTTCTATGAATACCATGCTCTAGATACTTCATGGAAGTGTCATCATATGGTCTTTGGCTTTTTGTGCCTGGTTTCTTTCACTTAGCATAATGTCCTCAAGGTTTACCCATCACAATTTCCATCTTCTTTAAGGCTGAATAATATTCCATTGTATGTATACACTATGTTTTGTTTATCCATTTGTCTTTCTGTAAGACATGGAATGTTCCCACCTTTTGCTATTGTGAATAATGCTGCAGTGAACATGGGTGTGTAAATACCTCTTCAAGAACCTGCCTTTTTTTCAACAACAGTGTGTCTTTTATGTGTCATGAATACATATTGTAAAAAGCAAGTGAATCATCTATTTAGTGACAGGTAAAAGTATCAGTTTAACCTTATACCATTTACTAGAGACAGCTATTATTAAATAGTTTGGTATCCTTTCAAATGTGTTTTTGTGCACAATTTAGGAACACACAAACACACACACACATATATATATATATATAAAATACGTGAAAAATACGTAATATTTGCATATATAGTTTAAATAGCAGTTAGAATCATATGCATACTGTTCTGTATATTATTTCATGTAAATACATGTATATTACGTATCACTGCTATCTAGTACCACACTGCTATCTAGTACTCTAATTTCTGTGTGTACCATACATTTTAAAAATCAAAACCAGTTTTAAATTTAAAAGTGGTTATTCATGTGGTAGGAAAAGCTCCATACAGTACAAAATGGTGTGAAGAAAACTTTAAAAGTACCTTTTCTCCCTTTATTCCCTGCCTCCTTCCCAGTCTCACTTCCCAAAAGGAAGCACTGTTTGCTTGTTGTAGTAACTTAAAATAAATTCTGCCATGGACTCGTACCCCTTGATAAGTCAGCTATGAGGCCCTTGTGGGGAGAGGAATGTCCTTGCTCTTCCTCGTACTTCCCATTTCCTTGCTGTCGGGTGTTCCTGGATGTTGGGTGGGGCCCAGTTAGTGTGTCTCTGCAGTATGTAGTTCTTTGTCCACCAGGCCTATATCTTGAATGGCGGTTTGGCGGCATGGGTTCTGTGAGTGAGGTTGGGTGTGGACCAGCCGTCGAGATCTCCTCCTGGGGAGGTTGGGTGAGGAGCCGTGAAGCGGCGCCCTTTCCATCTGGAGGACCGTGTCTTAAAGGACTACAGGGGAGCGGTGCTTTGGTGTATTTCACTGGGATGCTATTAAGAGATTGCTCTTTTCCCCTTTCCGCCTTTTATTGCTGTCCTTACCTTAGAGGTCTGATGTTCCCCTCTCTGCTATTCTCTCAGGCCCGGCTACTCTCACAGGAAACCTAACCCAGGCAGAAATGCCTCCTTCATAGAGATTAGCTCTTTGGCTTTATCTTAAAGGCAAAAGCTGCCACCACCAGCCCTTTGTTCACTAAGTCAGAGGAGGCGGGGGTCATCTGTCCAGAATAAGGCAATGCAGCACCCTGATGAAGTACTCTATTTCCTCCTCCTCATAGTTTTGATTGTTTGATTATAACTTGGAGCCTCTCTACATGTCCTTGAAAAGACTTTGGTGACTTATGTGTGTGCTTCCTGTTACTTTCCTCTGTTAACTTAGTATTTTTTTTCCACCTATCTGCCCAGATTTCTGTAGAACGTACAGTCATGGAGTGAAGTCTTTCCTTATTTTGTGACAGTGCTGTCATTTCATTTTAATTTAAATCTTTTTCCTGCCATTTCAGTGGGACCTTGGGAAGGAGAGAGATGTTTTTTCAGTCCTCTGCCTTGAACTGTAATTGATTACAGCTAATTTGTGACTGATTTTAAAAGGTAGATAAGTTCTGAAACACATCTCTTTTTCAATGTGCATGACTTTTTTTGTGCCTTAGAAGAATTACTAAATCACATTTTTTCCCTCTCAGTAACAAAAAACATTTTAATTATCAGTCTGTGCCAAAATGCTCACTGCAGTTTTCTGGGCTTTTGGCCTCTTGTAGAAGAAGACATGTACAACCATAATGATACCGCTGACCATCACCTTCTGAGTTCTGAGTGCCTTTTTTGTGTGTGTGTAAAAGGTTATATATGTGTGATGTGAGTAAAGTCATCTTTTTTTTAAGAGATAATATATATTGGAGAATATTTATTCAGTCACTACTGAAAATGGTCAGAAAACTGATGAAATTGAGTTGTTACCTCTAGTGAAGTATAGCAAAGCAGAGAAACAGTTTTGATAGTGATTTGGTAAAAGTCTGGGGGAAAAGAAAGAAAGAACAGCCAGATCATTTTGTTCTTTGCTATCATATATGGTTGTGTAGTGTGGTTTTAGCATATACTTGTCTTGAGTGGGAAAAATATGGTACTCATGTCCCCAATACCTTTGCACTTAACACCAAGTTAAACCTTCTTTTTATTTGTTTGCTTTTTGTTGTTTTTGTAGTATCTTTAGGATATTAGTTAAAGGAGTTCACTGCTCACATGTTTTTAAACATCAGGCCTTTGATGAAAAATTGAGATGTGTCAGTGCATACAGCTTTAATAAAAACAATGCTTATATCTCTGGCTTTCAGACTTCTTTGGTCTGTGGTCCATAGTGAGACATACATTCATATTGCTGCCTTGTACATGTATGGATAATACTGAAATAAGATTTTCATGAAACAGTATTTGCCTTTCATCTGATGCACTCATATTGTCTTGACCCACTTTATTTCATGACCCACTACTTGATGGTTACCTGCAGTTTGAAAACCCCCAGTTTAGATCCTGATCTGTTAGAATAGTGGAAGGATAGAGGGATTTGGATTCAGGCTTAGGGGGTTCTAGCTAAATGGTCTTGGGTAATATCCTTGTTTGAGTCCGTTTTTGGATCTGCAAACTGGGAATAATAATATCTTGTTAGTTGGATTGTGAGAATTAGAAATGAATGCAGACTGCCTAGGAGTGTTAAGAATGATGTAGATATTTAATAATTGGAAGATTTTAATTTTCATTATTTTTACTGTATGCCACCTGTCATACCAATTAGGCACTGAGATTTAAACATTTTTGCCTTTATGGAGTTAAGTAGCCTTTTATTAGTACAGAGACATGGACATAACTGCCCTCCCTACAGGGTGAAAGGGATGTTACCAGAGTATATAGGAGGAATAGTAACATAAGGGAGGAAGTTAGAGATGGGAAATTATAGGTGTGTGTGTGTGTGTTTTTTTTTTTTTTTTTTTAAGTTTCAAGGAACAGAGCTTCTTCTCAAGTTACCTCACTAAATGCAGTTTTACTTCAAGGATATGTAAAGTGAGGAAAAACAGGAATAATTTTAAAGCTACAGAGCTGGGTATTTTGAGGATTGCAGTACTGTTTTGATTATAACTGACTTGTTTTTATTTGCTGACTTTGGGTGATTGGCACATCCTGTAGAATACAATAATTTTAGATACTGAACACTTATGTTTCTTTTCCATAGCAGCAGCACTAGGCTTCTAAGTCCAGTGTTGTGCCATTATAACTCAGTTTTGTCTCCCACCAGATTAGGCACTGCTATTTGCTTTGTGATGTCTGCTGCATTGTGATTTCTGCTGACCTCTGTTGGCTTTTTGACTCCTAGTTTTATTGGTTGTAAGCAACAGACATGGATTCTAGATAACTGAAGCTAAAGAAAATAGATATGTGGTAGCTCATTGATGCAAATTAAAAAACAATGAGATCTGGGTTATAAGAATCAATGACCTGGCTTGACAGTGGTTAACAATTGGTCCCAAATACTTTCCTTTAAATCTTTTCTCTTTAAATTCAGGTATCTAGGAGACTCTGATTTACCTGGTTTGAGTAATGTTTCCATCCTTTGGCCAGAGGAGGAGAGGACACTGATTAAAAATCTAGTCAAAACTGTGCAGTAGAAGCTGTGTAGTTGCCCTGAAGCAAAATTAGAATGCTGCTAGCAGGGAGACTGGGTGCTGGCAGCCAGGAGCAGTTGGTGTCCAATATAGTGTTTGTGTTTGTGTGTGTGTGTGAGAGAGTGTAGAGGTGTGTATATTTTATCCAGAGAAGGTATGTCTGGTTCTTAATTATTCTGTGTAGAATGTGTTTACTGGGCACACATCTGGTTTAAATAGTGAACAGAACTTTGGAGCAGTGTGTGACTGGGGCTTAAGGCATATATCTTAAAACTATGTGGTGTGAGAGGAGAGATAATAAGCAAAGACAGTGTTGTTCCAAGGATTTAGATTCATTTATTTTAAGCTGTGGAATTATCTGATCATATTTCTTTGAGAGAGTACTCTGGAAATATTATAAAGGTTGGAGTGAAGGTGAAGGGCTGTGTGAGAAGATGGAAGCAGCAAGACCAGTAAGAAAGCTATTTCCTTAGTTGCAATCAAGATTTACAGACCCTCTGTGATTTGGCCTTACCTACCCCTCCGATTTAATTGTCTCCCATTTGTCCTTTGCTTACCACTTCTCCGTACTTCCCTTTTGCTCAGTCAGACCTGTCCTTGCCCTGGAGCCTTTACACTTCCTTGGAATTCTCAAACCTTTGGTTGGCACTTGGTTGCATCCTTTTCATTTGTACCTCAGCACATATGTCCCTTCCCCCTTTTGTGGCTGTATTCTCTAATCCTATTTCCTCTATGACTTTTCACTATCAGATCATTCTTTTTTTTATTTCTTAATAGCATTTATTACAGTGGTACTTTTTGCCCTTGTTTCACTGATAGTGGCCATGGACAAGGATTTGATTGCCAAAGAAGACTCACAGGACCCCAAATGGTAGTAGTAATCTGATTCACTGCTGGAAAAGGGTGCAGCACAACCCCACTGAAGTAAGGTTATGGATGCACCACTACCCCCGGTTGTCTTGTAGCAGGGCGCACCTGAAGAGGCTAAGCCCGAACTCCAGTTGTCCTCCCTCTGCAGGGTTATGCTGGATATGCTTTCTGTCTTAGATCAGGATCACTGATATGTGGAAGAAACGCCTTGGAACCAGGGAGCCCACAGTGGAGTCCCACCTGGGACGACTTAAGTTCCTGCTGGCCACTGAGGCCTATTTGTGCTACTTAAGCAGCTCTGTTGGCAGAGCCCACTGCTGGGAGGGAGGGACTCACCAAAATCAAGTGCAGACCATCAGTCTCACTGTTAACAGTGATGACAAGCTGGTACCAACAGCCCAAAGCTCATTGGACCTGTGGATTTAAAGCAGCATTCTTAATCAGTATGTTTTGTGCTTTTACCAGTTGTCAGTGGTACTTCTCTTGTTTCAAGACCAGGCCTGCTGTTACTAATCCTCAGGGGGCTTTTTGTTTACATTGTTTGTTATCTCCGCTAGAATGTAAATACCAGTAAAGCAGCAATCTTGTCTGAGTTAGAAGATCAGTGATTTCCTTAATGTGTTTTAAGATCAGTGGATATAACAGTGGATTTAACAGAGCAAAAGTGTCTTTAATATTTAGGCTTTCCTTTTTTTCTTTTTTTTTTTCTTCCAACTTTCAGGTTTGGAAAGAGGGCACTTTATTCAGTGTTGGGGGTTGGGGCCAGGAGGCAGTGAGTGAAAAGAAGGAACAGGTGTCGAAGCCAATGCAGTTCTGTTTCCCAGCTGCTTGTTCCTTCATCTTTCCTTGACTCCTCTGTAAGGGTCTTTATGATTAGACAGATGAGGTGGTTGCTCTTTTTTTGTATGTTGCTATGTGTCTTTGAAACAGTTAGACATACAAAAAATTCTTTATGAACTGTCTTCCATAAAGAGAATTATAGTATTTACTTAAGTGGGTGAAGCAGTAATACTTTTGAGTGTCTTTTATTTACCAAACATTGTACTAGTAAGATTTTTTTTTCTACATACATTATCTCTAATCCTTATGAGGATACTGCAAGGTGGGTAGTAGTATCCCTGTCTTAAAGAAATATAGTGTGAGGCTCAGAAGTTAAGTACTATGCACAAGGCTGACCTTAGTAATTACCTGGCAGCGAAAGATTTGGACCTACATCATTAGGGCTCCAAAACCAGTTCTCACTGTACCATGTAGCAGAAGTAAATGATGGCAAGGACCTTATAGTGAATGCTAGCTAACATAAGTTATCAGCATATGGTGGAACTATAGGTGAGAAAAAAATGTGAAGTTCTTATGGCTTACTCTCCTTATTAACCATAACTTTTGGTGTTCTGTCTTTTCTGTTTCTGTTTCCTTCTCATATGAAAATGTCTGGCTCTTGGCTACCCTTAAACTTTAGTAGGTGAGATAAGTCTTGAATACAGATAGCTAAATAGCCAATGTTAAAGTACATTTGGTCAAATACTAAATACAGATAAAAGAACTTGGCAATCATTGCCTTATGGATGGGACAAGTGAGCACTTAGGTTCAAAGGAGTAAGCAGTTATTTCCACCTAAGGGAATCAGAGAAGGCTTCCTGGATGCACTACAGCTAATCAGAAGGTTGAAAGCTATCTCATGGGCATGTTAATAGAACCATGTACCAGTTGGGGCAAAGAACACTGGAAAGTCTTGAAGATAAAAAAAGCTTCTCTGATGTGTCTTAATTTTATTACATAACCCATGTTTGGTAAATGATGTTTGACAAATGATTATCAGTCGGATCACTAATACTGTCAACTTTTGTTCCTGAAAAGAACATTGTTATATGATTAAGTATTGTGTAGTATAGTTAGGTCTCAAAGTATGGTCCCTGTCAGCATCAACATCTCCTGGTAACTTGTTAAACATGCAAATCCTTGGTCCCACCCCAGACCTAGCAGTTGAATCAGGAAATCTTAGGGTCTTAACCCAACATCTGTTCTTTAACAAGTCTTAACCCTGTTTTGAGAGGATTAGGAATTTACAGTCCATTATTCCCTTTTGAAAAAAATCTGTATCAGCTTCACTGGAGAGAGTTAATTTTTTTTGTACACGATGTTTATCTAGAAGCTATGATTAATTGCCCGTTCCATAAGGTCTTCAACTTTTTGATTATAAAATCTTAGTTTGAAGGGTAATTTTTTTACTTGAAAATTTGAAAACCCAGAAATTGAAGAATTTAATGAGCTACTTTAATTCTCTGTTGGTGGTAATTATATAAAGAAAATTGCTACTACATCTCCTTGGCACATCAAGTCTACTGGCTATTTTATTGTCACCTAGAATTAAAATGTGAGGTAGTATAGTCATTGGATATATAGAAAGGAAACGTCCTGATACAGGTTTTCGTTTTTATGAAATATTTTAATGACACCTGTCAGTTTTACATTGAGTTTTTAAAATTCTAATAATTCACTATTTCTAGTGAAAATCTAATAATTGAGGGACTTCCAGACTTTCAAAATGGCCACAGTTTACATTGCCACCAGCAGTGTTTGAGGGGTCCAGTTTCTCCACATCCTCAACATCCATTATTATTGTTGTCTTCTTGTTGATAGCCATCCTAGTGGGTGTGGAGTGGTATCCCTTTGTGATTTTGATTTAACATTTCTTTGGTGGCTAATGATTTAAAGGCATTGTGCTTATTGGCCCTTTGTATGTCTTTTTTGGTGGAATATCAAAAAAGATACACAAATGGCCAAGAAACCATTTCCTAATCCAGTCAATTAGGTCTTCGGTCCTCGGTACATTTTGAGTTAATTTTGTATGTGGTATGGAGTAGGGTCCAACTTCATTCTTTTGCATGTGGATATCTAGTTGTCCCAGCACCCATTTGTTACAGTGACAGTCTTCTGTGAATTTTTATCTGTACTTTCTACATCTTACTGGCAGTTGAAGAGATTTTTACTGTCTGCTCTTACCTCATTGTCCAAAATTAGAATAAATTTACTAACTATTAAGGCAAAATGCTATGAAGAAAACACTGTGTTCCATTTTAGGAGTCATATTTTTAGAAGGACACGAAAACTGGAGCAGGTTTTTTAATTGTTATGTCATAAATTTTTAAAACGGGAAATAGAACATTTGGGAATGAGAGACTGGCAGAAAATCCTTCGAGTTGCTAAAAATTTTCATTTAAAGCAGAGTTAAGTTTGTATTGTATTATACAATATGTATGAATTATACTCCAGAGGCCCTAAGAGAGGTTACAGGAAGGTACATTTGAATACTAGAGAAGAAAGAACTTTGAAACAACTGGAGCTGTGTAATTTAGTAAAATGCACACCCTCACAAGGAATTGCTCATCGTTGGAGGAGCTCAGGCAGAGGTTGAATGATGGCTCATTTTGTCATTAAAATTACAGAATGGCTTTCTGTATGGAACAAATGTTGAAGGATTTTCGTATTTGTATATTCTAGTTTGCTTTCACATTTGTGAAGGGTTTTCTCTTCAGAGTTCTTCCTTTTCCATACTTCTGTCAAGTAGCAAATAAGGGTGAGTGAAAATAAGAGGTTATTTTCTTGAAGGATCACATGATAAAAGTACTGCAGTTTTTGATTAGCTAACGTTATTAATGTGTTATCCTGAAAATTGGTCTCATCCACTTGAGCCAGTTAGTTCTTCTCTTTCTGGCTCCTCAAACCTTGTTGGGAAACAATAAACAACCGGGGTGAGGCACTACAGGGAAAGTTGGGATGAGAACTAAAAATTAAAGAATTTGTCTAACATCAGATTTGTGCATGGTTGTAATTTGTAGTTGTGGAGTGAAGAAAACTTGCACAAGGTGCAGGAAAATGTAAATTGTGCTGGTGTCAGTGGAATTCCATTGTTTTCTTTTCAGGAATATCTGAAAGTTTTACTGTTCCTGACTGGGAATTATTCCCTTACTCTGTAAATGATCTGTTAGAAGAGTATATATTAAAAGGAGAAAACATACTAATGTGTACTTACACTTTCCTGGTAGGTGTATTTGAATCACACTTTCTAAGGTGTGAAAGAAACTAGACCACAATTTAAGTACCTGGCCTTTAGGCAGAATAATTTAAGGGACTTTTAGCAATAAGACTCTCAAACTGTATTGCTCAAAGAAAGAATTGGGACATGAAAAAATTGGATATCTTTATTTCTTTGTGAGGTTTTAGAGTCATCTTTAAAAAAAGGGTAAAACTTGAGCGTAGCCTAGTCCATATTTTAAATATACCTTTGCTTAATTTTAGCTATTTTAAAGATAATTCCAAAATCTCACTTTGAGCATAGCCAGAGTCTTGGTTGGGAACAACTGGCTTCAAACAAAGGCCTCTTTCTGTGATGTGTTGTATGTATGTCTCTATGAGCAATTGCTGTAAATTAAAGTGAAGGTGTCTTCATAAATTGTAACTTTTTAAGCCTAAGTTTTTTTGTTACTGTGTGCCGCCTTTTATGCTTAAGGTAAAAATACCATTTTTAGTACATGTGAGTTTCCCCCTGAAGTTATTATACATTAAAAAATAAAAATTACTACAGTTTATCATTGAGATTTTCTTTTCCTTTGCGTGTTTGTGAATGGACCAGCTAAAGATGCTGCTGTTCAGAGGTCGCTCTCAATAACCCTGCCAGAGGTTGGTAAAAGACTTCACTTCTCCTCTCAATAGATATGACATGTATGTACAAGATAGAATGTGGGGGAAATAATTGCACAATATGATGTTTTCCTGTGGCTAATAACCTTACTACTTAAATTTAGAGAGGGATTTATTGAATTAAAAAGTACTCCAAATGCAACTACAATTAGCTGTGTTGTCATTTTAAAAATGTTGTTGGAGTTGGAAGACAAATCACTGTTGATGCTAATTATTTGGTATTTGTGAATGAGCCTGAAAATACTATATCTGACCACACCAGTCCTTTCTTTACATATGTTATGATCTCTGCTTTGATTCACAGCTGTC
Source organism: Smutsia gigantea (assembly GCA_032199065.1). NCBI lineage: Eukaryota > Metazoa > Chordata > Mammalia > Pholidota > Manidae > Smutsia > Smutsia gigantea. The sequence goes on along the minus strand of JAVSCE010013564.1, from coordinate 24,575 downwards.
ATCATATCTAAAAAAATCTGTTGCTCTTTGCAACTGCCTTATTTAGCTCTGTCAACAGTGATTGATTGATCCCAGGAACTCTCCTTTCCACAAGCTTGACCATAATAGCTGTATGAATGCTAGCTCAGCAAAATTGAATTTCCAACAATGTGGCTTCACTGTTGGTAAGTATTTTAGGTTCTAACATTTCAGGTCAGAGATCTTGTCTTCAAGTGTGTAAGAGTTCAAATTAGTATGTATAGAGCCAAATTTGACATCTGTGTTAGAAGTAGATCTGATGACAGTATTAGGGCTTTGGGTCAGTACTTTCCGGTCTTCAGGGAATGTGCTGAAATCTTTCATGCTATTCTTTCCATTCTGTCAGCTAACCTGTTCTATTATCCCAACCTGGAGTGATACTTTTACTTGAACTCCTGTTTAATATTTGACACAGGCTTTAATGTTCAATGCATTTGTCTTGTATAGCAGTTCTGTGTCTCTGTGTATAATCTTATTTTGGAGGAGAAAGAAATATTTGAATTGCTGTATACCTTGTAGTACCTAATAGAACGTGTCTTATTGAGCAGACGCATTATTAGGGAATAAGTAAATTTGACAATTAGTGCTCAGAAGCAGAATTTTGGTGAATTTGCCAACATTGTGTAGATATACTATAATTTAAGTATACTTCCTGTTAATGGAATAAAACAGCTTATTTTTTTTCTAATTTATTTTTTGTTAAAAATAATCCTCATTCAAAAATGTTAGCTAATTGCGACAACATGGATGGACCTTAAGGGCTTTATGTTAAGGGAAATGAATCAAAGACAAATACCATATGATCTCACTTAAATGTGGAATATAAAAAACAAAACAAACGAATCAACAAAATAAAACTCATGGGTTTGGAGAACAAGAGTGGTAGCTGCCAGCTGGTGTGGAGTTGGGGGAGTGGGTGAAATGGGTGAAAGGGGTTGGAGTACAGAGTTCCAGTTGTGAAATGAAGAGGTGCTGGGGGTGTGGGCAGCTGCTCCTTACGGTGACTAGACTTACTGCGCTCATCATTTCACAGTGTGTACGGGTGTTGGATTATTAAGTTGTACACTTGAAACTAATATTTTATGTCAATTATACCTAAAAAAATTAGCAGCCCTTCTACTTAGTCATTTTTATGGCCAATGGGCAGATAGTCAAGAAAAATCCATTTAATGTATTAGAACAGCAGTCTTCCAGTATTTAGGAGATACAGGACATTTACATTTCATAGAGATATAGAAATATGATACATTTTGTGTATGCTTATTTTTCTCATCTAGTGATAGGAAAAACTCTAACCTAAGTAAAGGTGCACAAATATGGATGTCAAACCCATTTCCCATTGCCTCTTTGAGTTTCAGCTATATCTTCATAGCCCTAGTAAGTGAGCTCACACACCTACTCTGTGTACTGTCTTTGGTGACGCTCATTAGGGTGGTAAGCAGATCCTTTGGAAAACACTTAAGGTGCTGAAGACAACTGGGAGCTGTTAAATTAAGCTGTGCTGGAGTTCTCTGTGCCAATCACATTCTTTGGTTAGACGGAAGACGTTCACTATTAACAGATCTGCCTTGTTGGTAACTTAGCTTATTAATACTATTTTAATTTTTCAACACACTTCATGGTTTTGACTTATATCAATTGGGATGGTGGGATTATCCTAATTTCTTCATCTGTGGGTTTAGAGATGAGGGTAGTTCTTGTTATTCCTTCAAGCCCTATCTCAGTCTAGATTTCTAGTGATCTGTGACTCTTAATTAGTTGCAACTTCCATGGATTTTACTTCTTTAGATAAGAAAAATCTTTTAAATTTTAAAGGTATGTCATATTTGAAGTTGGCTTTACAAAAACAGGTTTGCCTTTCCTACATATCTTAAGAAACAGGCTCAGTTGAGTTTTGTGAGAGTTTTCATTTCCCATGAGCCACAGAAAGACTAGAGTTTGAGCCAGTGATGAATGGAGTTACATAATCCTGTAAGGACATCAAATTTATGCTAATCGTTAGACAAGAACCTTTCCCTCAGAAAGTTTAGAATTTAAAGAGAAAGCTAATGCATGTAGCATGCAGTCTGCATAAATTTAGGCCAGTTGAAAAATTGCACATTGTTTGGAACGGAAGGAAATGATTTATATAAGAAAGATGTATAAAGTCAAACTGGGACTTTTTTTCTGGAGGAGGTAGGCTGTGGAAGGGAAGAAAGAATGACATATAGAGATTTCTTAGTGGAGAGTTTTACTTGTAAACTTTTATTATGAAAAATATCAAAATACATAAAAGAGAATAATAATATAATGAGTTCTCATTCCCATTGTTTAGCTTCCAACATTTATTAGCACATGTTAGTTGTCTTCATCTGTATCAAGGGGTGGCAAACTTAAGATCTGCTTTTTGTACATAAAGTTTTATTGGACCATACCTAGCCCATTTGTTTATGTTATTGTGTATAGTCTTGTCTCTGTGCTACAGTACCGGCATTGAATACTTGAGACAGAAACTGGCCCCCCGAAGCCTTACATATTTACTGTCTGGCCCTTTGCAGAAAGTGTTTGCCAATCCCTAATCTCTATGCCTACCCATTCATCTCTTCACGATGTATTTTTTCCAACTTTTCTGTAAATTTGGACTCTGGCTTACCTTTCACATAGATTTGCCAGTTTTGACATTTTTTCACATATTTGCTTTATATTATTACTGCTTTTATCATTTTTATTTATCTCATTATTTTAGCTGAACAATTTGAGAGGAAGTTGTATACATCATGATCCTTTGCTTTGAAATATTGTTTGTATCTCTTAAGAACAAGGACATTCTGTTAGATAACAGTGCAGTTATCAAATTTAGAAATATTTAACATGGATACGATACTAATATTTAATACATTCCATATTCAAATTTTGCCAGTTGTCCTAATGATCTTGATAGCAATTGTTTTGTCCTGATCCAGGATCTCATGCAATATCACCCATTGTAATCTTTAATGTGGCATAATTCCTCAGCTTTTCTTTGTTTTATTACATTTTGAAGAATATTCTTCAGTTTATGTTTATTTACTCAAGAACAAATTCCAATTATGTTAACTGTGGTTTTAAGCTAATGAAATGAAAAGGACGGATTTCTATAACAAAAAGTTACAGGTTATAATTGAAAGAATTATGGGCCAAGTTAAAAGAAAGGATTTGCTTATCTGTTATTTGCTGTCTGTACATAGTTTACATTTTGTGTGTGTGTTGGAGGGGAGGGAGGGAGAGAACAAAAAAAATTGCAATATGCCAAATGTAAAGAGCATATAGACTTTTATAATAATTGTATAAATGTTAAGCAAGTTACTTAATATTAGGATATTTGTAAAATATGGCCAGTACATCCTTGCCCTTCCAAGTTATTCTGGGAAATAAATCAGATAATACATGCAAAGTTAAAAGATGCTACACTGTGTGGCAAGGATTAAAATACAGAAATTTGGAAAACAGGAAAATCAATATAAATTATAATTGTCAAAAAAATTTGGAGAAAATTGCACTTGGCCTGTGATTTAAAGGATGGGTTGACTTAGCATAAAATCCTTGGAAATTTTTACATGTGAGGGGATATGGTCAGATTAGTCTGAGAAATAATGTTAGAGTGAGGAGATTGGAAGAACAGGTAAAACCCCGGGAGTTTGAGTTTGAAGGACTAGATTATAGTCTTTGCCACTGGCTAGTTGTATGAATTGGGGTACGTTATTTAATCTGTCTGGACTGTATTTTCCAGCACTCTAAAATGACTGATATATTATCATAATTCTTCAGGGAGGAGACACATTCCTGATAGGATGGAACAGTAAGGGAAGGCTTTCAGCAGGATGGAGTTGATATGGGTCTTGAAAATTGGATAGACACTGGACGGGAAGAGAAAGAAAGGGAAAGCCATTAGAACAATCCCATTTAAATTAAAGAAGGCATCGCTGGAAATAACACCTACTGTGTACCACAAGTTAAGGAGGAGTGCATATTGAAAAGTAATCAGAAATTTATGTTATTCTGAGCTCTATAAGTAGGGCTTTCCTTTATGGCATATAGAGTGGGTGGAGAATAAAAAATGGCCCTCATAGGATTCAGGATGGGAGCGAGAGAGATGAGACAGAGAACTCCTCCCCAAACCACATACATTATGAAAATATAGTTACTACAACTAATCCTAAAAGAGCAACAAGAAAGAGGGCTGCAGCAGACTACATACACCTGGAGAACTGAGCAGATCTCATGAAACGGGGTAACGTACCAAAGTCTTAATCTGGCGGGACCCAAGCCCTTCCCCACCCCACCCCAGCTCACTGGCAGGAGGAAGAGAAACGGAGTGAGTAGGGGTGGAAGCCTAGGAATGCTGAACACCCAACCCTGGAGATCTGCTTTGGGAGCACTAACCTACATTTGCATGGAGCTCTGGAGATTAGTGGGGTTAGAAAGCTATGACAGGCAGAATATTTGGAGACACTGAGATTCCAGCCATTTGTGGAGGACAGGGATTCACATCCGGCTGCTCTGGGACAAGGGAAAGGCGGGCGGTCTGAGAGGCTTCCTAGCAGCAAGAGGGCTGCTGAAGGGGCAGGGTTCACATGGAACTTGCTGCACGGGAGAAGGGATAAGTGGATAAGGCTGTCTGGGCACTCTCTACCCAGAAGGTTGGGAACTTTCAGGAGCTTCAGGCGCTTGATCCCCCTGGCTGGCTACTCAGCTCCGAGGCCCCCCACTGTGACACGCAGCCTGCTGAGCCTTTCTCCTGGCCTGACAGCACCGCCTCGCATCAGGCCAGCCAGAAGGAGGCCCTGCCTACAACAGCTAGAGACGCCGAGCACAGAGGCTTATACCGGTGTGCTTGGCCCACTGGCTGTGATACGGGAGACAGGCACTGCAGACGGGAATCAGGAAACAGATCTTCCCCCCCCCCCCCGTGCACCAGCTCTGCTCCCCAATGAACCCCAACCTCACTATAGGGGCTGAGCAGCTCCAGAGACTGGAGCTTCTGGGCACTAGAGGGCACCACATAGAAATACGAAATGTCAAAAGAACATGGCTCAGACAAAAATCTCACAAACCCCAGAAAAAGGGCAAAATGAAACTGAACTCACTAATCTTCCTGAAAGAGAGTTCAAAATAAAAATCATAAGCATGCTTATGGAGGTACAGAAAAATATTCAAGAACTCAGGAATGAATTTAAGACGGAGATTCAATCATTAAGAATGCCATATCTGAAATGCAACATACGATGGAGGGATTTAAAAGCAGATTAGATGTAGTAGAAGAGATGGTAAATGGAATAGAAATTAGAGAAGAGGAATACAAAGAAGCTGAGGCACAGAGAGAAAAAAGAATCTCTAAGAATGAAAGAATATTGAGAGAACACTGTGACCAATCCAAACAGAACAATATTTGCATTATAGGGGTACCAGAAGAAGAAGAGCGAGAAAAAGGGATAGAAAGTGTCATCGAGGAGGTAATTGCTGAAAACTTTCCCAGTCTGGGGAAGGAGATAGTCTCTCAAGCCACCGAGATGCACAGATCTCCCAACACAAGGGACCCAAGGAAGACAACATCAAGACATACAATAATTAAAATGGCAAAGATCAAGGATAAGGACAGACTTTTAAAAGCAGCTAGAGGGAGAAAAAGATCACCTACAAAGGAAAACGCATCAGGCTATCATCAGACTTCTCACCAGAAACCTTACAGGCCAGAAGGGAGTGGCATGATATATTTAATGCAATGAAGCAGAAGGGCCTTGAACCAAGAATACTTTACCCAGCAAGGTTATCATTTAAATTTGAAGGAGGGATTAAACAATTTTCAGATAAGCAAAAGCTGAGAGAAATTACCTCCCACAAACCACGTCTACAATGCATTTTGGAGGGACTCCTATAGATGGAAGTATTCCTAAGGCTAAAAAGATGTCACCCAAGGGATAGACAAAGAGTACAGAATATGATTGCTAACATACAAAGAATGGAGAAGGAAGAAGAAGGAGGAAAAAAAAATCTTTGGGTTGTGTTTGTACTAGCATACAAAGTGAGTTAAATTAGACTGTTAGATAGTAAGGGAATTACGCTTGAACTTATGGTAGCCACAAATCTAAAGCCTGCAATGGCAATAAGTACATACCCATCGATAATCACTCTAAATATAAAACGTCTGAATACACCAATCAAAAGATGTAGAGTCACTGAATGGATAAAAAAATAAGACCCATCTATATGCTGCCTACAAGAGACTCACTTCAAACACAAAGATATACATACACAGACTGAAAGTAAAGGGATGGAAAAAGATATTGCATGCAACTAATAGGGAGAAAAAAGCAGGAGTTGCAGTACTCCTAATAGTGGAAGAACAGGCCCGTGAAATAACCAGCCCTGGTGATCTGCGACGGGAGCACTGACACACATCATGCGGTGTATCAGAGATTGGAGAGTCAGAGGTGCAGGATCTGAGCTGGGGAACGTACCCAGGTACTCTCAGCCGCTTCTGAGGACAAAAGAAAAGCGTGCACCTTTTTAGCGGTCTTAAAGAGGCAGGGGCCCAATGGAGGAGTAGGATCATCCCAGCACACTCAGTCCAGCAGGCTGGGAGTCCTGGGTAATTTTGGACCCCTTGGCTGGTGACTGAGAAAAAGTAGCCGCACTGAGACTTCCCACAGAGATCAGCAGCCTCCCTTTCATTCTCGCCCCGGCCAGAGCTACAAAGGGCCCTGCGGAGCTGTGCGGCCTTGGCTGCGGAATAGTGGAGCAGTAGCGCCACCTACAGCAGCCTTACAGAATCTACTCCTGGTGGGCGTTTTTTTTTCTTTTCTTTCTTTCCTTTTTCTTTCTTTTCCTTTTCTTTTCTCTCTTTCTTTTTAAAAGTCTTAAAGGAGCCCAGCTGACATACATGGCACCTATCAGCGACCACTTCTGTCGCCGTGAAAAGACAAGAATATGGTACAAACAAAGCTTACCCAGACCGAGACAACACTAGAGAGGGAGTCTCATGGGATGGAAGTGCACAATCTTCCTGAAAAAGAATTCAGAATAAAAGTCATAACCATACTGATGGATCTACAGAGAAATATGTAAGAGCTGAGGGAAGTGAGGAAAGACAGAAATGAGACAAGTGATCGACGGGCTTAGCAGCAGACTGGACGAGATGCAAGAGACTGTTAATGGAATAGAAATCAGAGAACAGGGATACAGAGAGGCTGAGGCAGAGAGGGATAAAAGGATCTCTAGGAATGAAAGAATATTAAGAGAACTGTGTGACCAATCCAAATGGAACAATATTCGCATTATAGGAGTACCAGAGGAAGAAGAGAGAGAAAAAGGGATAGAAAGTGTCTTTGAAGAAATAATTGCTGAAAATTTCCCCATGCTGGGGAAGGAAATAGTCTTGCAGTCCATGGAAGCCCACAGATCTCCCAACACAAGGGACCCAAGGAAGACAACACCAAGACACATAATAATTAAAATGGCAAAGATCAAAGATACGGACAGTATTAAAAGGCAGCTAGAGAGAGAAAAACGATCACCTACAAAGGAAAACTGATCAGACTATCATCAGACTTCTCAACAGAAACCTTACAGGCCAGAAGAGAATGGCATGATATATTTAACGTTATGAAACAGAAGGGCCTGAAACCAAGAATATTGTATCCAGCACAATTATCATTTAAATATGGTGGAGGGATTAAACAAATTCCAGACAAGCGAAAGTTGAGAGACTTTGCCTCCCATATACCACCTCTACAGGATCTCTTAAAGGGACTGCTCTAGAGGGAAGCACTCCTAAGGCTAAAAAGATGTAACCAGAGAAAATAAAATCGTAGCAAAGAAAGCAGACCATCCAAATACTAACTAAAGGCAAAGAATAAAACACCTAGTATATAAAGAATGGAGGAGGAAGAATAAGAAGGGAGAGAAATAAAGAAACATCAGACTGTATTTACAATAACTTAACAAGAAAGTTAAATTAGATTGTCAGATAGTAAAGAAGCAACCCTTGAAACTTTGGTAGCCACGAATGTAAAGCCAGCAATGGCAATAAGTACATATCTATCGATAATCATCCTAAATGTAAATGGACTGAATGCACCAATCAAAAGACACAGAGTAACAGAATGGATAAAAAAGCAAGACCCATCTATATTCTGCTTACAAGAGACTCACCTCAAACCCAAAGATATACACAGACTAAAAGTGAAGAGATGGAAAAAGATATTTTGTGCAAACAACAGGAGAAACAAGCAGTTGTTGCAGTATTTGTATCAGACAAAATAGACTTCAAAACGAAGAAAGTAGCAAGAGATGAAGGACATTATGTAATGATAAAGGGGTCAGTCCAACAAGAAGATATAACCATTATAAATATATATGCACCCAACACAGGAGCGCCGGCATATGTGAATCAAATACTAACAGAATTAAAGGAGGAAATAGAAAGCAATGCATTCATTTTAGGAGACTTCAACACACCACTCACTCCAGAGGACAGATCAACCAGACAGAAAATAAGTAAAGACACAGAGGCACTGAACAACACACTAGAACAGATGGACCTAACAGACATCTACAGAACTCTACACCCAAAAGCAACAGGATACACATTCTTCTCAAGTGCACACGGAACATTTTCCAGAATAGACCACATACTAGGCCACAAAAAGAACCTCAGTAAATTAAAAAATATTGGAATTCTACCAACCAACTTCTCTGATCACAAAGGTATAAAACTAGAAATAAAGTTTAGAAAGAAATAAAAACGGCTCACAAATACATGGAGACTTAACAACATTCTCCTAAATAATCAATGGGTCAACGACCAAATTAAAACAGAGATCAAAGAATATTTGGAGACCAATGGCAACAATAACACAAAGCCACAATTTCTGTGGGACGCAGCAAAGGCAGTTCTAAGAGGAAAGTATATTGCAATCCAGGCCTATGTAAAGAAGGAAGAACAATCCCAAATGAATAGTCTAAAGACACAATTACTGAAATTGGAAAAAGAAGAACAAATGAGGCCCAAAGTCACCAGAAGGAGGGACATAATAAAGATTAGAGAAGAAATAAATAAAATTGAGAAGAATAAAACAATAGAAAAAAATCAATAAAACCAAGAGCTGTTTCTTTGAAAAAATAAACAAAATGGATAAACCCCTAGCCAGATTTATTAAGAGAAAAAGAGAATCTACACACATAAACAGAATCAGAAATGAGAAAGGAAAAATCACGACGGACCCCACCGAAATACAAAGAATTATAAGAGAATACTATGAGAATCTATACGCTAACAAGCTGGAAAACCTAGAAGAAATGGACAACTTCTTAGAAAAATACAACCTTCCAAGACTGACCAAGCAAGAAACAGAAAAACTAAACAGACGAATCACCAGCAACAAAATTGAATCGGGAAATAAAAAATTACCCAAGAACAAAACCCCCGGGCCTTATGGATTCACCTGTGAATTCTACCAGACATATAGAGAAGAAATAACACCGATTCTCCTTAAAGTTTTCCAAAAAATAGAAGAGGAGGGAATACTTCCAAACTCATTCTATGAAGCCAGCATCACTCTAATACCAAAACCTGGCAAAGACCTCACCAAAAAAGAAAATTACAGGCCAATATCCCTGATGAACATAGATGCAAAAATACTCAACAAAATATTAGCAAACCGAACTCAAAAATACATCAAGAGGATCATACACCATGATCAAGTGGGACTCATCTCATGGATGCAAGGATGGTACAACATTCGAAAATCCGTCAACATCATGCACCACATCAACAAAAAGAAGAACAAAAACCACATGATTATCTCCACAGATGCTGAAAAAGCATTTGACACAATTCAGCATCCATTCCTGATTAAAACTCTCAAAAAAATGGGTATAGAGGGCAAGTACCTCAACATTATAAAGGCCATATATGACAAACCCACAGCTAACATCATACTTAACAGCGAGAAGCTGAAAGCTTTTCATCTAAGATCGGGAACAGGACAGGGATGCCCACTCTCTCCACTGTTATTCAGCATAGTACTGGAGGCCCTAGTCACGGCAATCAGACAAAACAAAGACATAAAAGGCATCCAGATTGGTAAAGAAGAAATCAAATTGTCACTATTTGCAGATGACATGATATTGTACATAAAAAAACCCTAAAGATTCCACTCCCAAACTACTAGAACTAATATCTGAATTCAGCAAAGTTGCAGGATACAAAATTAACACACAGAAATCTGTTGCTTTCCTATATACTAACGATGAGCCAACAGAAAGAGAAATCAGGAAAACAGTTCCATTCACAATTGCATCAAAAACAATAAAATACCTAGGAGTAAACCTAATGAAGGAAGTGAAAGACCTATACCCTGAAAACTACAAGACACTCCTAAGAGAAATTAAAGAGGACACTAACAGATGGAAATTCATCCCATGCTCTTGGCTAGGAAGAATAAATATTTTCAAAATGACTGTACTACCTAAAGCAATCTACAGATTCAACGCAATCCCTATCAAACTACCAGCAGCTTTCTTCAGTGAACTGGAACAAATAATTCTAAAATTCATATGGAACCACAAAAGACCCCGAATAGCCAAAGCAATCCTGAGAAGGAGGAATAAAACAGGGAATTACGCTCCCTGACTTAAAGCTCTACTACAAAGCCACAGTAATCAAGACAATTTGGTATTGGCCCAAAAACAGACCCACAGACCAGTGGAACAGAATAGAAAATCCAAACATTAACCCAAATATATATAGTCAATATATGATAAAGGAGCCTTGGATATAGAATGGGGCGATGACAGCCTCTCAAGCAGCTGGTGTTGGCAAAACTAGACAGCTACATGTAAGAGAATGAAACTGGACTACTATCTAACTCCATACACAAAAGTCAACTCAAAATGGATCAAAGACCTGAATGTAAGTCATGAAACCATAAAACTCTTAGAAAAAAACATAGGTAAAAATCTCTTGGACATAAACATTAATGACTTCTTCATAAACATAGCTCCTCAGACAAGGGAAACAAAAGCAAAAATGAAGAAGTGGGACTATATCAAGCTGAAAACTTAGGTACAGCAAAGGACACCATCAGTAGAACAAAAAGACATCCTGCAGTATGGGAGAATACATTCATAAATGACGTATCTGATAAGGGGTTGACATCCAAAATATATAAAGAACTCATGCATCTCAGCAAACAAAAACAAATAATCCATTTAAGAAATGGGCAGAGGACATGAATATACAATTCTCCAAAGAAGAAATTCACATGGCCAACAGGCACATGAAAAGATGCCCCACATCACTAATCATCAGGGAAATGCAAATTAAAACCACAATGAGATATCACCTCACACCAGTGAGAATGGCCAACATCCAAAACACAAACAACAACAAATGTTGGTGAGGATGTGGAGAAAGGGGAACCCTCCTACGCTGCTGGTGGGAATGCAAATTAGTTGTGGAAATTAGTATGGAGGTTCCTCAAAAAACTCAAAATACAAATACCATTTGACCCAGGAATCCCACTCCTAGGAATTTACCCTAAGAATGCAGCAGCCCAGTTTGAAAAAGACATTTGTACACCTATGTTAATTGCATCACTTTTTACAATAGCCAAGATATGGAAGCAACCTAAGTGTCCATCAGTGGATGAATGTGTAAAGAAGAGGTGGTACATATACACAATGGAATATTATACAGCCATAAGAAGAAAACAAATCCTACCATTTGTAACAACACAGGATGGAGCTAGAGGGTATTATGCTCAGTGAAATAAGCCAAGCGGAAAAAGAGAAGTATCAAATGATTTTACTCATATGTGGAGTATAAGAACAAAGAAAAAACTGTAGGAACAAAACAGCAGCAGACTCACAGAACCCAAGAACGGACTAATAGTTACCAAAGGGAAAGGGACTGGGGAGGATGGGTTGGAAGGGAGGGACAAAAGGGAAAAGGGGGCATTACGACTAGCAGACGTAATGTTGGGTGGGGCATGGGGAAGGCTTTACAACTCAGAGAAAATAAGTAGTGATTCTGTAGCATCTCACTACACTGATGGACAGTGACTGTAATGGGGTTGGTGGGAGGGACCTGATGAAGGAAGTAGTGTAATAACCATAATATTGCACATGCAATTGTAGATTAAGGATACCAAAAAAAAAGTCAAAAAAAAAATCCATCAACGTCATCCACTACATCAACAAAAAGAAGAACAAAGACCACATGAGTATCTCCATAGATGCTGAAAAACCATTTTACAAAATTCATCATCCATTCTTGATTAAAAACTCAGTGAAATGGGTCTAGAGGGGAAGCACCTCAACATAATGAAGGCCATATATGACAAACCCACAGCCAGCATGTCACTTAACCACGAGAAGCTAAAAGCTTTTCATTTAAGATAGGGAAGAAGACAAGGATGCCCATTCTCCCCACTTTGATTCAACATAGCTGTAGAGGTCCTAGCCACGGCAAGCAGACAACACAAAGAAATAAAAGGCATCCAGATTGGTTAGGAAGAAGTCAAACTGTCCCTGTTTGCAGATGACATGATACTGTACATAAAAAACTCTAAAGAATCCACTCCAAAACTACTAGATCTAATATCTGAATTCAGTAAAGTTGCAGGATACAAAATTAATACACAGAAATGTATTCCTATACAGTAACAATGAACTACCAGAAAGAGAAATCAGGAAAACAGTTCCATTCAGAATTGCAATCAAAAGAATAAAATACCTACAAATAAACCTAACCAAGGAAGTGAAAGACATACTCTGACAACTACAAGACACTCATGAAAGAAATTAAAGAAAACACCAATAAATGGAAACACATCCCGTGGTCATGGGTAGGAAGAATTAATATTGTCAAAATGGCCATCCTCCCTAAAGCAATCTACAGATTCAAAGCAATCCCTATCGTAATACCAACACTATTCTTCAATGAAGTAGAACAAATAGTTCTAAAATTCGTATCGAACCACAAAAGACCCTGAATAGCTAAAGGAATCCTGAGAAGGAAGAATAAAGAAGGGAATTATGCTCCCGGACTTCACGCTCTACCACAGAGCCACAATAGTCAAGACAATTTGGTACTGGCACAATAACAGACCCATAGACCAGTGGAATAGACTAGAGAGCCCAGTTATAAACCCAAGCATATGTGGTCTATTAAGATACAATAAAGGAGCCACAGATAAACAGTGGAGAAATGACGGACTCTTCAACAGCTGTTGTTGGAAAAACTGGACAGTTACATGTAAGAGAATGAAACTGGATTATTGTCTAACTCCATACACAAAAGTCAACTCAAAATGGATCAAAGACAATTTAAGTCAGGAAACCAAAAATCTCTTAGGAAAAAATATAGGCAAAAATCTCTTGGACATAAACATGAGCAACTTCATGAACTTATCTCCCTGAGAAAAGGAAACAAAAGCAAAAATGAGCAAGTGGGACTATATCAAACTGAAAAGCTTCTGTACATCAAAGGACACCATCAATAGAACAAAAGGACATCTTACAGTATGGGAGAATATATTCATAAATGACATATTGGATGGGGGGTTGACATCCAAACTATATAAAGAGCTCACACGTCTCAACACCGAAAAGGAAATAACTGTTTTAAAAAATGGGTGAAGGATATGAACAGACATTTCTCCAAAGAAGAAAATTCAGATGGCCAACAGGTAGATGAAAAAATGCTGCACATCACTAATTGTCAGAGAAATGCAAATAAAAACCACAGTGAGATACCGCCCCATACCAGTTAGAATGGCCAGCATAGAAAAGATTAGGAACAGCAAATGCTGATGAGGATGCAGAGAAAGGGGAACCCTCCTACACTGCTGGTAGGAATGTAAGCTAGTTCAACCATTGTGGAAAGCAGTATGGAGGTGTGTCAAGAAACTAGAAATACCATTTGACCCAGGAATTCCACTCCTAGGAATTTACCCTAAGAATGCACGATCAGTTTCAAAAAGACATATGCACCCCTATGTTTATCTCAGCATTGTTTACAATAGCCAAGAAATGGAAACAACTTAAGTGTCCTTAAGTAGATGAATAGTAAAGAAGAGTGGTACATATATAAAATGGAATATTATTCAGCCATAAGAAGAAAATAAATCCTACCATTTGCAACAACATGGGTGGAGCTAGAGGGTATTATGCTCAGTGAAATAAGCCAGGTAGAGAAAGACAAGTACCAAAAGATTTCACTCATCTGTGGAGCATTAGGGCAAAGCAAAAACGGAAGGAACAAACAGCAGTGTGCTCACATACCCAAGAATGGACTAACAGTTGCCAAAGGGAAAGGGACTATGGAGGGTGGGTGAGATGGGAGGGATAAGGGAATAAGGGGCTTTACGATTACCACACATAACGTGGGGTGGGTGGCATAGGGAAGGCAGTATAGCACAGAGAAGACAGGTAGTGATGCCATAGCATCTTACTACGGTAATGGACAGTGAATGTAATGGCGTATGTGGTGGCGACTTTATTATAATGGGGGAAAACAGTAACCACAATGTTGCTCATGTGATTTTATATTAATGATACCAAAGAGAAAATAATGACCCTCATAATTATTTAAATAAATGTTGGTGAGATACCTGTTGGAATATAAGCAGATTCAGTACATGGAACACTTTGGGGAGTGATAGTTTGTGCATAGTTTGCTTAAGGAGCTTGAGGGTTTCTCTTGGAGAGGAGGATACCTCAGCTCTGTTTTCCCAGAAATTTGATGTAAGAAATACTGACTTAGTGGAAGGAAAGAGCAATAAAAGTATTGCAGTAAGCACTGTTTTTAACTAAAGTGACCTTGAAGAAAATGGATGAAGTTTAAATGTAGGCCAGTGATTCAGTATATACGCCTAAGGAATTTTTGGAATATATCTGCATGTCAGTTGATTCTGGAGCTTTTGCAGACCCAGCCACTCAAGTATTGGAATTGATCTTGGATAAAAATAAATGGTTGTAAAAGTATAAACTTAAAACAGTGCACAAAATTGGTAGCCATTGCTGCTGCCTGGATTGGGATCTAGAGCAGCAGTGGGCCACAGTGCAGGAAATGACCACTGTCTGTTCAGAGGAAACTTCTGCAGTTGTACCAGGTGGCAATGAGGACAGACAGACCCGTGGATGATTCCCTGTACATCTCTTTGCTTGAGGATTGATAACCTTCCTTTTGCCAGTCATTCATATCTATTTACCTTTCTATCTATAAATAAAATAAATGGAAGTCCTAACTATACATGAATGCAGCCATTCATTGGAGAAATAAGAGATGGGATCATATTTCAAGTTGCTGCAGGTTCTGGGGACAAACTTCATTGGATGGAGTTGGGGTATTCTTGATCCACAGAACTGCTGTGGTTTTCATCTTTCAAAACCTGACTATCCAGGTTTTTCTGAGCTGATGCTTTCAGTGGATCCTGTTTTCTGGAGTTCCTTTCTGGTGTTCGCAGGCAATGAACCTGAATGGTTACAGTGTTCAAATAAAAGTATTCTCTTGGTTTTATAAAAGTTAGGCAGAGAAATTGAGATAATACAGTGCTCATACATGGAACTCGTTTTGTTTGTCCTCCCCTGCTGTAGTACAAGCTTATAGTAGTTTTCTTTGGCTCTGTCTTCAACATCTGAAACGATGCCTGGAATGTGGTAGGCACTCAGTAAAACAGTAATCAAATGAATGAAAAAAACCCCTATTTCAAAACACAGTTAAGCCTTATAAGAGAATTCACAAATGGATTCTTTTACAGTTTTCGTAGTCTTTCTCCTTACTCCTTTTCTCCTCCCTTTTTGTTTATGAGCTTTGCTTTGATCAGTAAAAGGCTGAGTATGACAAGTTACATGTTAAGTTTGTCTAGGAATTTTAGTCATGCCTTTGGATAAAGATACCATGGCCAGATTTTTAGCCTTAATTGGAAAGGACACTTAACATCCTTTAAAGACAGCAATTTAAAATCTTTTATACTAGTGATTATCTAAAATTTAAATCCTATTTGGTAAAAATCCCATACTTAAAAAATTTCTACCTAAGAGTTACATTAAATTTTGTTAAATTACCAAAGATACCCAGCAATGAGGGTGTGCAAAAGGCTGTATAGTTAATGTTTGTTATCTGTGTAAAGAAGTTTATTTCCTGGCCCTGGGTGACCCAGAAAATGATTTAATTCAGTACTTTTTTTTTAATACCATGGAAGTAATGAATGCAATAATAAAATTAAAAAAAGAAGTGGCTCCTTTACTAGCCCTACCTTTGGGAGTGACAATGTTAAGAACCGGTGTTTTGGTTCTTTTGATAGTTACCACTGTATGTTTACTTATATCTTTCTTAATCTGTTAGCTTTGGACACAATTCATTGTCTCCTTTCAACTTTTAAATGAAATGTTCTTATGTCTTGGTGAAATATGTGTTCTTTGAATAATTCCTGGGCAGAGAAAATTGTTACAGATTGACAGAAAGAAAACATGAAAATTCAGTAAGAGGAAAAATTTGGGGAAATGTCCAGGAAAAAAAAATCTTGTCTTTTGCTTTACTCACACACAGTATGCTTCTGACACTTCTGATCACCAATTATGAGGTAGCTATTTTCACACCAGGCCATTCTCTGCAACATCAGCTGGGTGTCCTACAATTCAGTTCAGTTTAACAGTGTCTACCTGAAGTTAGCATTAGACTCCCCAAGTTAAGGCTCCCAAAAGACTTTAGATGCCTATTTTAAGACCCAGGTTGTCACTTCTGACTAGCTATAAATTGGGTTTCCCATGATCCCCTCCTTGGGTTTGATAATTTGCTGGAATGGCTTAACAGAACTCAGGGAACCACCTACTTATGTTTATTTAAAGTTTTATTATAAAAGGATCTGACAAGGGATACAGATGGATATTCAGGTGGAAGAGTTGCATGGGGTAAGAGGCACAGCGCCTCCATGCCCCAGCTGGGCATACCATCCTCCCAGTACTTCACAGGGTCAGTGATCCAGGAGCTCTCTGAATCCCATACTTTTGGTGATGGCTTCATCATGTAGCCATGATCAGTCATTGACTCAATCGCCAGTCCCTTTCCCTTTCCTGGAGGACAGTGGGGATGGGATGAAACACTGAGAGAGTGGCCTCATTAGAACAAAAGGCACTCCTATCACCCAACAAATTCCAGGGATTTAGGACCTATATGTCAGAAACCATGGTCAAAGACCAAATATTAGAACAGAAGATGTTCTTTGTGCTCCTACCAGTAGGAAATTAAGAGTTTTAGTAGCTGTTTGCCAGGATCTTGGGTCAGAGGTTTATATTTACATTTCCCCCCTATTATTTCACAGTAAAAAATGGATCAAGTTAGTAGTAGGGTCATTCTACATATACTTTGAACAAAAGTCTGGTATTTCTTTGTGTCCTTGTATATTTAACATCAGTCTAGGAATACGTATACGAGTAGAGTTGGACTTCAGGAGATCCAGCCTCTGCTAAGTCCTTCATTCAGAGAATTCTTTTGGGACTTGAGTTTGAAGCAATTCTAGCAGTTTATTTTTGCATGTGTAATATAGTCATAACTAGATTGTTCTTTTCCCCTGTACAATGTACAGTCTGTGGTCCTTAAATTGGCTCTGAATGAGTGAATGAATATTCAGAATCATTTGAGAGATTTTGAAGAGATCAAGTCACTTTGAAAGAACAGCCTTTCTGTGTTGTTCTGGAATGATACCAGTCTTCAGTGTGGCTTATGGGTAGACATCACTTGAGCATTCTACAACCGTGTCCTGAATTTCTGGCTGAGAATATGAATAAATAAGTAAAAGGAGGAAGTAAAAATTTACATACTATTCAGAGATGTATAGGCCATTGGTCCTCAACTCCTGGTTTCTAGCTGCTTACTACCACACACAGTATGAAAAACAGCAGATTGATGGAGTCAGAATGTTCAGTGGTTCTTGGTTGATGTTCACCTTATACAGAGCTTGTTCTCTTCAATACTGTGTCTCTGCTCCTTTGAACGAAATAGTCACTTTTCCTTTATATTTCTTCCAATCAATGACATAGAAATAAAGTGGAATTTATCAAAGCTCCAAGTGGGATTTGCTGACTTCTTTCAAATTAGAAAATTAGTCACTGTACTAGTGGAATTTGAAGTTAGACTGCATCAAACTGTTACTCATATAGAGCACATTGAATTGCCAGGGTAGCAAACATCAGGGAGTACTGAGAACTTACACTACCTGTAAGGAACTTCCTGGAATAGGACACTGCAAGCCGTTTCCTCTTAATGTTTTAAAATTATTTTGATGATATATCTAGAGGGAAAATAATTTTAAGCTACACAGATATTCAGTAAATCTACATGGCATTCAAAACCAAAATAAAGGTAGTATTTTTAATACTGTATAATTATGGAGTAGGCTTAATAGAAACCTTATTAAATTTATCCATTATGTACTATCACTGAAAGTGCCTTTCCTGGGAATTCAGTGTTGCAGTTTTAGGCAATAGTTTCATTACTTCTAGCTACTATTTAAATGGAAGCCAAGGAGCAGGAATAATAATATTAGATTATCATTGATTGTGATACTAATTAAAAGTAGGCATTATTTCTTAGAGGCCAAAATCTTGACCTACTCCTGTTTCCCTGTCCAATAATCCTCTTTTTTTCCATTTCATTTTATATCTAATATTTAATCCAGAAATGACACCCCATTTCAGAATGCCAGTTAGTCTGTTTAAAGAGAAAGTTGCATTTTTGTTTTTTACAAGGTAAGTGGTGCATAGCGTTCATGAAAAACAAAATTAAGCATTATAGACATTTAGATTGGGTATACTGATTGCTATTTTCATCAAATCCGTGGTTTTGTTAAGGAACAGCTTAGTGTGTCCCATCACAAGATCTAGTTAGATGACAGTGGCTACTATTAATTGCCTGTTTTTATATCTCAGGTACTGTTACATGCTTCATTTGCATTATTTTATTTAGTTCTTATAACAACACCCCTCTGTGGGTAGATAGTGTAAACTTGTCTTACATGTGAGGAGGCAAGGTGAAGAGAGAATAAATAGCCAGCCTCATGTCTTACGCTCAGTAAGTGGTTAGAGTCACAGTGTATGTACAGTTTCTTTTACCTTAATTCTTAGAATTTGTTAAAGAATGGATGGAACTATGGAATGGAAGGTAATGTAAATATTTATTGAATAAGTGAATGCACTAATATAATTGAATAATTGTAAAGACCTAGACATTTATTTTTGATAGTTGTATTTTGTAAGGTTTACAAATGGAGTGGCCTGGCATAGGATTGTTAAATGAATGAGGGAAGGATTAGGGAATTTGGTGTGGTTAAAGGAGAACAAGGACATGAAACATTCAAGATTATTAGGATAAGGGGAAACAAGAAATAAAAGTAATAGGTATGAGATACAGATGTTGTTTTATAATAGTCACCAATAAACCTAGATTTCAAAATGCCGAGAGCTTCCTTATAGTAAACATGTGAGGAACACCCATATTCCTTCAGATGTTATTTCCTCCAGTGGTTAGAATGCCAGTAGAGCAAATTTTTTTCTTTCTTGTCTGTCTTCAGAATCTTAAGAGTTAGAAACTAATGGTGAAAGGAGACCCTGCCTGTCTTAAGCTGATTTGGAGTAGTCTGTCCAGTTTTTGTCTATAGAACAGTGAAAGAAAAATAACCTTATTACCCTTTCTCAGTGAACTAACTTCAGGCTGTTGATACTTCTTTCTTTTTGCAGCTCTCTTTTGCCTTCTCAGTTCCTCTACTCTGGCCTAAAGTAATCAATGGCATCAAAATCAAACCATGTACCCCTAAAAGAGCAAAAATTAGGAAAAATTGCATTTATTTTCATATTGTATGTGCATTTTTAGCAGAGTAGCACAGCATTAAAATGCTTTTAAAATGTTTTTACCTAGATGTGGTAGTTAAGGTGTTTGGGTAATAACAGTATTTCAGAGCTAAATGTGGTTTTAAATAATTGATCATAGTTCTTATTCCTTACATTTGGAACAAAAATCATACTTCCAGTATTATGAATTTCAGATATGGTTTGCATTAGACTAACATTTGTCTTCTTTCTGAAATTGGTTTTGTGAGACAGTGAAAAACAATCCAATAACTCTGTCATTACTGATTTTTGTAGTACGTGCAGATGAAGTCATTTTAACCACTAACTCTTTCATAAGAGGGTTACGTTTACCATGTTCTCGTGCTTTGTTCTAGACATTTAGAGTTACAGAGCTGTATACATAAGGCATCTCTCAAAATAGATACCTTCTAGCAAAGGGAGGTAGATTTATAAAATGATATCTACAATGGTGGTAGAGCATAGGGTGGAGGTAGGTGATGTAAAACTTAACCAGAGGATATATCACATCCAAAATCAAGAAGGTATGGAGGATTTGGGAATTAACATCCTAGAGATAGAAAGTAATGGTGTTTGGTGATTGATTAGTTTTATAGGCGATGAGGGAGGAGAAAGAGCTATATATCTAGCTTGGGTGACTGGGAGGATGAAGCCATACACAGAAGTAGAGAATAAAGAAAGAGGAACAAGTTTGGGATTGGAAATAAATTGAGTTTATACAAAGTAAGTTGAAATGCCCTGGGTATATATCTGTGGGACAATGATGTCCAGTTGACTTCAGGTAACTGAAAACATTACTTTAAACAAATCAAATAAATGGGGAGGCAGGGAGTTGCTGCTTTTTAAAAAAATTCTCTTGTTCTTAGGAATTCCATCAGGCTTATTGCTTTGGTTGGAAATGGCTACTGTTGCAGGAGGCATCATGTTTAAGCAGGAAGAAGTGCCTGCATCTTCCTCTTGTTTTCAGGAAAGCAAGTTTCCTAGCCCCTTCCGGTGCTGTTGTCCCCCCTTGTTCATTTTTGCTTATAGAACAGTGAAAGAAAAATAAGCTTATTACCCTTTCTTGTTAACCAGACTGTTCACATAGCTACCTTTAGCTGCAAGGAAGGCAGAAAAAGTGAGTATTTATCTGGATATGTTACTTTGAACCAAACTGGGCTTATGTTATCAAGGAGACATAAGGCATCTAGTAGTTGTTGAATATGTTGCAAATGATAGCTAAACAGTAACCCATCAAAGAAACACACTATTGCCCCTTTCTCTTCAAAAAAAATTTAAGAAGCTGAATTTTCGGATAATAAAATGTTGCTAAATAATACATTTTTGGGTACATGCCTACTAAAAATAATTTGGGCTTTAGACTTTACTATGGTTCTAGGAGAAGGAGATTGGGGAGTGTGGACAGAGCAGTAAGCAGTGTGGACATATTTAGGAAGAAGAATTGACAAAATTTAGCATTGGTATGGCCAACAAAGAAGACAGGGGGAAGACTTCCTGGCTTTTTGACTTGGGTGATGATAATTAAACAATAAGCACCACAGTGTTTGTTACAGGCATGGCTGCAGTGCTTTATCCATGACTTTTTTGTAAGCTTCCAAAAGTAGGAGAATTAGGCAGTGTAAGATTCCAGTTCTTTTATGAATACTGATTATGTAAGTTAAATAAATTTAACTTCTCATCAGATGAAGTCCCTTATTTCTGTACATATTAGGTTTTTTTTTAACAAATTCATATAGTATTTCAAGAACTAACTAGTGAACTACTAGTATGAAATTCTCTGGGTCAGAAGTATTTGGAAGCTGGGTAGGGGTGGGTGGCAAAAAAGTTGTTGGTTGGTGAAGTTAAACTGTCTGGTGGTGGGTGCCCACGATCCTTATTGTACTGACCCGTCCTACCTGTGGCACTAAGAATATAGATATTGATCTCTTCCTCCTAAGTAAAGTCATACTTTCATTAAAAATTCTTTGTCATGTTGTAATAAGAAAACTCTTTAGAAAAACAAAGGCTTTGAAAAGAGACTCAGGAGACCCAGAGAAGTGGGTAAGAATTTAACCTTGCATTGATGACTGCTTAACTCTGCCTCTTATCAGCTGTTGATCTTGGTCGAGGAACTTCTTTGAGCCTCAGTTAACTTCTTTTTGAAATAGAGATGATAATACCTAGTGTACAAGCTTGTTAGAACATTTCAATGATATTTAGTGTATAAACAATGCTGAGTTTAATATTCATTTTGTTACTTCTGGTACGAATATTTAGCCTCTGGATCCCGATTTCTTTTTGAAACAGACTGTATTTACTTAACTTTAACCTTCATTTCATCAAAACAGATTTTCTGTGCTATGTATAAGATATATTTTAGTTTGTTAGTTTGGTTTTATGTCTATGTTGCCTTATTTCTCAGAGTCAGGAGATAATTTCTTCTTTCCTTTGAGGGCCTAGTTTTCTGTGAGTCTAGTTGTTATTTCTTAAAAGGATTTCAGAGTTCAACCCAGTCAAACACAGCCCTTCCTTATAGCTGGTGAAGCAGTCCAGTAGAAGTTTCAATTTATAGTCCCAAGACCACTGACATCTTGGAGACAGAGTAAGGATGAGAACCCAGGTATAAGGGAACAGTTCAACAGCCTATCTTCTCTATAGCTAAATGACCTTGGGTTTAATTTTTAGCTGTGTTTGATTTGAAGTAGAAAGATGAAATGTCCTCAACATTGTCAGCCAACATGGGGTATGGCAAAAAGTTGCTGATTTGTGAACTGCATCTGGCACGGGAGTAAATACCTGATGGAAAGGTATGGTGCATTCTTAAATTGAGTATGTCCCTTGATGGGATGGGTCCCTTGGAAGCTCTGCCCATGAGACATTTAAAGATGGTATTAGTTCCTCTGTGGGGCTTGGGGTTTCTAAGCCAAGGTAGCTAGCTCCACCCCCTCCTGTGAATTCCTTGTACCTGAGCAGTCACATGGTGGTGGAAGGAGAGGGTGGTGCAAAGCCAATAGCTATTAGATTGCATGTTCTGCTGACATGTCCATCATGATACTACCCTGATAGCCATTCCTGTCTATATCCTTCTGAGTAAATTCAGTGGCCTGCTTAGGTTTTGTGAGTTCATCTAGGCAAGTGTGAATCATTAGAATTGTTGATTAGCCTTGACGTGAGATCAAGAGGCTGGTGAACAGTCACACATAACATTTTCATCCTCTTTGTGGGAAAGATATTTTCCTTGAAGTATTCTTTAAACAATTTCTGTCTTATTTCCTTTCTTAGGAGGAAAAGGTAAGATGTTGCTACCTCCCACAAATCTTCCCTTTCCCCCCAGTCTCATTTGGTACTCATTGGAATCTAGAATCATGTTTAAGGTATGATAGTAGGCACAGTTTAGAGAGATAATCTTATTTTTCTCCAGGAGTTTTATAGTTGTCAACATTGAAAAAAGTTGAGCCAGTCTTTAGAGTTGAAGCTTTATGCATTTTCACAAAGTAGTCTTACTAGCCTCCTCTTTATGTTTGCCCTACTGAGGAACATTAAACAGAGTAGGGGGTGGGGAAACAAGACTGTGGGTTCTTAGTATCTGAGAAAGTTTGTATCAACATTTGTGTTTTGTTATTTTTTACCTAGTTAGGTATTTTAAGGTGGTGATGGTAGGTAAATCTGTGTAATACTAGGCACAATGTAAGCATTTGCTGGTTATTTAAAAATTAAGTCTATTTAAACTGTAGTAGGAGTGACCAGACATTCCATTTCAGTGGCATTTTTCTGTTTTTCTCTATTCTTTGTCTTGAAAAAGTCTGAAGCTCTTTGATGTTAACTTCATAAGAATACTTACATGAAAAACAATTTGAACAGACACTGGGCAACAATTACAAACATTTCTGCTTTAGCATATCCTCCTCTTTTGCATTTGATAACTTTTATGATGGCTTCATAATATTATAATGCTAAATATTTAAATAAACCCATTATTTATAATGCCTAATATCTATCTGAGGAATTATAGCTTTATAATACACAGGAGATGTAGGCAAGAACAGATATTTCAGAGAAAAAACTTTGTGAATATGGATGTTCTGGGCACAGCTTCCAACACCAAGTTGGCAACATCAGGATAAAGCATGTCTTTGTCTGCGAGTGCCTGCATTCAAAGCATAGAGCAGGCAGCAGCTTCCTGAGAATATTGCCAGCTCTTCAACTGAAATACAAACCACTTCTTACCATCCTACTGCCACCTTAGGGCACCACCTTCTGCCTTCCCCCCTCGTGAGACTCCTCACCCTACTCAGATTTTCTTTTTTCACAGTACTTACTACCGTCTACATAACACTTAATTGTAAATTATGCTGAATTTAAATTTTGCCAGGACAGGGATCTTTATTTACTGAAAAACTTTAAAAAGTTTTGTTCCACTGTTGGTAAAGGGCTAACTTAATATTACAGTTTCTACTAGAGAGGTTAATAAAGCTTTTGTTCCCCTTCTTTCTCCCCTCCTCCTCTCTCCTCCCGCCCTTTCTTCTCCCCACAACTTTTTTGTTGTTGTTGCTGAGTAAATCATGTAGTTAATAAAACAACAACAACAACAACAAAAACCTAACCCTACCATTGAATTTGGCTTAGAAACAAATATAGGCTCTAAATGACATTGCTTCCTGGCCTCCTGAAGGACAATCTGGCTTTCTTCT
>JAVSCE010013563.1:0-30378 GCA_032199065.1 Smutsia gigantea | reverse complement strand
AATAATCCAATTAAGAAATGGGCAGAGGACATGAATAGACACTTCTCTTAAGAAGAAATTCAGATGGCCAACAGGCACATGAAAAGATGCTCCACATTGCTAATCATCAGAGAAATGATGATTAAAACCACAATGAGATATCACCTCACACCAGTGAGGATGGCCAACATCCAAAACACAAACAACAACAAATGTTGGCGAGGATGTGGAGAAAAGGGAACCCTCCTACGCTGCTGGTGGGAATGCAAATTAGTTCAACCACTGTGGAAAGCAGTATGGAGGTTCCTCAAAAAACTCAAAATAGAAATACCATTTGACCCAGGAATTCCACTCCTAGGAATTTACCCTAGGAATGCTGCAGCCCAATTTGAAAAGGACAGATGCACCCCTATGTTTATTGCAGCACTATTTACAATAGCCAAGAAATGGAAGCAACCTAAGTGTCCATCAGTAGATGAATGGATAAAGAAGATGTGGTACATATACACAATGGAATATTATTCAGCCATAAGAAGAAAACAAATCCTACCACTTGCAACAACATGGATGGAGCTAGAGGGTATTATGCTCAGTGAAATAAGCCAAGCCGAAAAAGACAAGTATGATTTCACTCATATGTGGAGTATAAGAACAAAGAAAAAATACTGAAGGAACAAAACAGCCGCAGACTCACAGAACCCAAGAACGGACTAATAGTTACCAAAGGGAAAGGGACTGGGGAAAATGGGTGGGAAGGGAGGGATAAGAGGGAAAAAGGGGCATTACGATTAGCAGATGTAATGTTGGGGGGGCACGGGGTGGGCAGTACAACTCAGAGAAGACAAGTAGTGATTCTATAGCATCTCACTACGCTGATGGACAGTGACTGTAATGGGGTTGGTGGGGGGTACCTGATGAAGGGGTAGTTTAATAATCGTAATATTGCACATGTAATTGTAAATTAATGATAATAAAATAAATTTAAAAAAAAAGAAAAGAAAACGTGACTGCCCTTGACAATGGGAATGGACATCCAGCAAACTCAGCTGTCAAGCCACTCTACAGTGACCTTACTCTAGAGAAGACCCTTCTATTTCCATGAGAAGTGAAAGCCCAGAACTCTCTTCCGAGGAACTGCCTGCAGCTTTTCTTTAAAGAACTAAATGATTATATGCACATGTGTGCATTTAGGAGAGTATGACTCAACTTGCCAGAGTTTTAACATTAAGTCAAATTGCTAAGTTCATGTCTGGAGATAAAGTTACACAGTAGAATCATTCAAGATAAAATCAGTGACCCCATTTAGGCACTAAAGGCCACATACTGCAGTCCCTTTCAATAATTCATACTAGAGGCTTTGGCGCGGTTAAGGCATTTTCTGATTAAAAAAATGCAGTTACCCAGACAACGAGTCACTGCAGGGATTCTGCATTCTACTCCGACATAACTAGGCTCTCTCTGGATTTAAAGTTTGGGCAGCAGCTGCTAGTCGACCCTAGCAGGGGCAGATGTTGATTGTAACAGCAAGTATTCTTTGCCACATGTGGGAGCAGCTGGGGTTTCCACACAGGCCATTACAGAAATGTTCAATATTTCAGAAGTTTTAACTCTGAAGCAAGAGTCCTATTTGTACTCAATGAACGCTGTTTTCCACAGGACTAAAAGTTATGTTTTGAGGCTAAACCAGCAAAAGTACTCATACATGTTTATCTTTCAAATACACTCTCTCGGGAAAAAGTATACAAACAGGATGATTATCAGCAATGGCAAATTACTCTCTGGGCATCAGTTTCTTCATTTGTGACAAGGATTATACTACTACCTACTTCCTAGGTTTCTTATGAGGACTGATGATGGACAAAACGTACAATGATTCCAGTAAGTGTTGTCTTATCGAATTTTATCTTGGCACTTAAATACATAAATAGAAAGGTTGCCTCCTAGCCATCCTCACTATGGGATCCATCTAGTTGTTACCCAAATTATTCTTTCATATGGCATGGATGGCTTCCAAACCTTCACTGCCCTCTCTTTTCATTTTGACATTATTGTCTGTACTATGTGGTTTGACACCAATGTTCACTTGCCATTTTGGGGTTTCTCTGTTATCATGTGTGCACCTCTTCTCCCCATCTAGACCAGGAGTACCTTGGCATGAAAGTCTGTGTCTTATACTACCTTGTATCTGACAAAATACAGGTACTCACTAGACACTCATTGATTCTTCTTTGCGATTTAGAGGGTAGTGCAAAGGGATGTTTCCAGCTGATTAAGTATATATTGTATTAAATACATGTACAATTTCTGAAACATACCACAAAGTGCCTCTCCTGCACTCTCAGGACTTCCTCATGCCCAGCTAAGGGCTGAGAGGCTATGAGTAGTATTTACATGCGCTTGATTTTTACTTAATATTTAAAATTCGACATAGAGCAATTCAGTGAGATTCCGGTGATGGAAAGATCTCTCTTTACCGATAATGGAATGCATTGAAATTAGCAAGGTGGCCTTTGGTATATACAGTTTCTAAAGCGGGTCCATTACATTAGACACATTAATGTATAGAGTTAACTTTGATGTATATATTTCACTAGACCATAAATCTTCACTCTTCATGGAAGAAAGTATCCCTTATATCTGAATTAGTTCATGCTGAAATTTTATAATGAAATTCAGCTGCGGTTCTAGGAAACAGCTGGTGTTTTTGTCTTTCCACTTCCACAGAGAAATATGCAATGCATCAAGGAATGAACTACCTCAAAACTATAAACTGCTTAAGTCTTCTTCATGTGCAGACGACTAACAGTGCATTTCAATGTAGATGTTTAATGTGTGTTTACATTTTACAGTATTTTTACAACCATATATTACTATAAAAATAGACACTGATGCTACTTAATAAAAAGGGTACTTTGCTAAGTACTATAGATATAACTTAAATACAGTCTCATACTTATAAATATAGATTTATATTTTTAAGTTACAAATTTATAAATGTAAATCTAGATCTATAAATACAAAACAGCAATTGTCAACCAGGGAGTTTATATCAAGATCACTTGGGAAACTTTTTCACATGACAGTAACAACCACCATCCACATAAGAACTTAGAATCCATCCTTAAAGATTTTATTCAGATCATTCTAATGTGCAACCTAGGTTCTGAATCAAGAAAAATGACTTAGTGAAGAGAGACTCAACCACAGCATTTTTGATATGTGAGTGTAATATTTTTCTTGATAAAACAGATATATTATTAAACTCTTACGTATAACCTGAATTTTTGATACAGAAATACATTTATTTTAGGTGTACCAAGAGAGGCTTGGAATTTTAAAGAGTACAACTGTGCAGGCTTTCATAACTTGATTAGCGTTGTATAAAACTAGCCTTCGAATAATGAGTTTTATAAACTTGAAAGTAAATATCTTATGTATTTAAAGTGAGTTTCTACAACATATATAATTTTTCTGCTTATTACTAAAAGCTCCATTCATAAAAGCTATTAAAAAATTAATTGTTGCACCAAAAAGGAAATAATGGATGTCACCTGTTTTGATAAGCACACAATTCTTTACATTGAAAACAGACATCAAAATAAAATTGGCATATTATATCCTATGGGAACACATGCAGAAATTATCTCCATTTCCTCTCTTTTTCTTTATTTTTTTTCAAGCAAAGAGTAGTTTAATAAAGCAAAACACACACTCAAGAAGGGAGTGTGGGCGTGCTCCAGAGGTAAGCAGCACGGTGGGGTGGTCTTAGAGCTGGAGCGTAAGCAGGGTTGGCATATTTATCAGGTTAGGTGGGGTTTTCTCCGGATAAAGAGTGGATTTCTGCAAAATAAGGCGATGCCCTCTTTTTGTCCATTTTATCTTCCTAGGAACTGTTATGGTGCCAAGGAGAGTGATTTTTTTAATGCTAATGAGCGTATAATGTACTTTGAGGTGAAGTCAGAGCCGACTTCTCCTCCACGTTGGAACCAGTCAGTTTTGGCAGGTCTGGTTTCTACACCCTCCCCCCCCACATCCTGAGAGAAGAGTTTACGTGGAATGTTTAGCATCTAAATAAGCATCTAACTAAATAATGTAAACACTGGCCAAAGTCCCCAGCTCCCTCCCTGCTATCTCCATTTCTTTTCCAATGTTTTCGGACAATCTTTATTATGGTTTATTTTATAAGTTTTATAAATGTATCAAGTTTATACATTTATTTTATAAGCTTCCAGGTTTGTCAGTTTCAGTACTTAACTAAAGTCATAGAATTGGAAAGGTTAAAGATCACTTAGACCGACCTCTCAGTTGTACTCAGATTTACAGTCTTGGAATTGTGTTAGTAACACAAAGTCGATCTCTTGAGAAGCAGTGTGAGGCAGCCCCATGAGCTTCCAGTGGACCAACCACCAGGCAGGATTAGAACCCACACTCAGTCTGTTTCTTAGGCTACTCTGAGATGCCAGCACTTCTAGTTCTCTCTCCAGTGACCTTGCTCTTCTTGATTTAGGAGCACTTTTTGCCTAGGCATTTTGCCATAAATTCAGCTTTCAAATAAAAAAATGTTAGTATTTCTTTTCACAAGTCTCTTTGGTAGACTGTTATAGTGAAGGGGAATAAAATAGACCATTACCGTTATTTTCACTTAACTCCAAAGAGGACTGTACCTCAGCTTAAACAACAAACAAAAGGGTTTGAACCCAGTGATCCTCATGCCACAGATGTGTCTAATACGATTAGTGGACTCCCTTCTTTCCACTGACATTATTTTCAATCCCTTTCTCCCTAACATCATCTCTGAGATTTCACATTCTGGGTCTTTTTGTAGCCATGGGCATAACCTTTTGCCTAATTATTTTAACTCTAATGTTATTTAAATGATCTCTTAAATCACACTCGAAATTTTACATGCGTCATCCCTTGTTAATGAGCATTTCCAACCCCCAACAGTGAAAACAGCAGACCTCTGTGTACTCAAATGCCATCCGACTAGGTCTAAGTCAGCCCCCAGGACCTTTCAACTAATATCTCTGGAAGGTTCTGGTGGGTTTGCTCATGCAGCCTTTGGTCTATGCATTGATCCTGAAGCCTGGGTTCTGAGAAGATGACTCAAAGGACCCATGGCTGGATACAAGCTATCAGACATCTCTCACACAAATCAATTTTCATGGTAGCATATATCATCTAGAAAATCGTAAGACATGGGCTAGTAGAGTTGTACAGAGAAGGGTCCACTAGTTTTGCTAGGAAGATCTGTGTTCAGTCTTGGCTTTGCTTTATAGAATTTGTGTAATAATGGTTAAGCAAGTTACTTATAAACACTATGCCTCAGTGTGTTCATCTGGAAAGTGGTGATAATTCAACTTACTTCATGGGAGGCTGTGAAAAATATAACAAGATAATGTATTTAAAAGTAGAAAAAAAAGGTTGATATTTTACCTACATATTTCCCTGCATATAAATAAAGTCACTTTTATTTTAATATTAGCATGCTAAGATTCTACTGTGTCACCAACATCTAGAATCCAAGTCCAACATAAATATCTTAGTATTCTTTCAGTAAAAATGCTATTAAATTATTTACTACTTTTTATAGCCAATAAATGTGTTAGTACTCTTTAATTTTATCATCCAACTCTTTGGATTACTTAAAAAAGTCGTACTAGATTGGGGATAGAATTAGGTGGTAGAAAGACAACAAAGAAAAATAAGTATCTTTTTACATCTGTTGAAAATGGCATTATTTAAGGCTATAGAATAGAGGGCTAATGGGTGACCTAGGAATGTGAAAGAATATTTCCCAGAGGATAGTCACCAGCTGGTTTTTATCCTTACTTAGATGAGAACAGGAGGAAATTAGCTTAAATTTCATTTGGTGTAGAATAATGGAAGCAAGCTATGAAATCTAATGCTCAGGGAATCTTTTCTTCAAAATAAAACAAAGACTGACTTCTTACCATGACTTTGGTGTAGCCCTGACTGTAAGTATGAGAAAATACTAGATGGTGTTTTAGTTGCCCATCTCTATAATCCCCCTCAAGAGGAGAAAACAAGCAATTATGAGCCTATTATGAAACAGGTGTTTTCAACTATTCATTTCATCTTCACTGGAAATTATTTTTCCTAATTAACAAATGAAGATGCAAAAGTTTAGTTCGCCCAAGGTCATTAAACTAATGGAAAACATAGTTAGACTTTGACCCCAGCTTATCCTGAGAGCCCACACTCTGCTCTGTAGCAACTATGGGCCTTGCTCACCCTGACACCCTTAATTTCTATCCTTATTTCAAAGTGACATTATTTCCAAGATTTAGATTTATATACTTATTTAGACTGATCTCATTTAGATTATTTCCAAGATTTAGAGGTACCTGAAAACCAGTGTAAGTTGGGAATATGGCTCGTACTTACTGAGCTATCTAATATATGCTAAACAATATAAGAACTTGACAGATACTGTCTCACTTGATAATGATAATTGCCATTTGAGACAAGTACTGTTATAATCCCCATTTCTAGATAGAAACCTAAGCCTCAGAATATATGCTATGACAGTCCATGCCTAAGAGACTAAAGAAGGCGACTTCAAGGGAGGTAGTCGGGGCCTAAGCATATTCACCCGGGCATGCTCAAGAGTAAAGAGAAGCAAGCCTATCAGGAACTCAGATAACAGGATATCCAAACCCCAGCACAGAATTCACTTTTAGTTTTTAGCAAATCATAGATATTTAGAAGTAAAAAGTGCCAATTGAAATCCTCCAGTCCAATCCCTTTATCTTACAGACAAGGAATCTGAGTGCAAGGTTAAATACTTTCTCTTGGGTCAGAAAGCTAATTAGGGACAGAGTTGGCAATAAATCACTTCCATGGAAAGACACGCTTTCAAAGCTAATTCAATTACCTTGTACTTTCAAGTGGCTATTAAGAACACCCATGTAGCTAGACCATCTCCAGTGTTTCTGTGAAGTAGATGTCACCCAAGAGGATCTAGAAAGAACTTTGCAACCCTGGGCAATCTAGTCAACAATCTTTAAAACATGTTAATTTCAGTCGGCTCATTATTGTTAGGGACAGTGTTCCTACCAACATTTTTCTGTACAAAGTTACAGATTCAGCTACAGTAAATGTCCAAGTATTTTCATCTGTTCTCTAGTAGATAAAAGATATGTAAAAGTTCAGATATACTTGAGTATACAGGTAAAATTATTTTGGTATTCATAAACTTTGGATGACAAATTCCCAAAGAAGAGGATTCTTACGATTTTATAAATATTTTTTTTCTAGACCAAGAATCATCCGTTTTGTCAGCTGATGACAAAATCCAGGAGTGCCAGTGGCAATGCTTTGGTGTTAAGAATTTAGTGACCAAATAGACCGTTGCAAAATATTTAAAAGGAATGGGAAGAATTTTCACATGAAGCAGACTTTCAAAGCGAATTTCTTTCACATAGTAAATAGAGCTATCTAAAGATCCAAAGATTTGCTTTTAGGAAATGTTTTTAAATTAGTAAAATATAAAAGAGAAACATTAGTACGCCAAAAGCATTCTATAGAGCGGGACTGGAATGGGTGAGAATACAAACCATTCAGTCAATTCAATACCAAACACCTGTGAGTTTAAGTGAACCAGAAGGTGAACCTGGACTGAGAACTAAAGCAGAGAGTCTGTGGGAATGCAACCTGATGACAAACCAAAATACTATTTCCATCAGGGAAAAAAAAATCACATCAAGGAAAATATGTTTTGAAATATAATTTCAGGAAAAAAAAAAGGAAGAAAATACACTGGCAGAGAACAGAAATAGCTGTCAAATCGTGTTGCTTCACACTGAGAATTCCCACAATTTACTAAATTTGGCCCTGATGTTTTACACATTTTCAGAAATAGAAACTCTGAATCAGGCTTGATATTTCAGAACATGTTAGTGCTAAAGTTCCCATTTGTTGGTGGCCTTTTATTCAGAAAGGAAGGCATGAACATAATAGGGAAATTAAGCAGCAATCTTTATTGAACATAGTACATGAAGCCAAATGTTCACACTATGTGTCCAGGATGGGAAAGTCAATTTTTGAAGGACTCTTGCATGGTTATACAGCACTCTGGCCTCAAGGATATTTCATGGTGATTTAATGTCAATTATTCTTAGATTTTCTTGTCCTAGGAAACATTCTCCCAAATTAAATCATTCAGATTTATGAAGACCACCAACAGAAGAACAGCCACGTCTAATTTCATGGCAAGCAAGATACTCTGTTCAGTAGTTAAGAATAAAGCATAGCCTCTCCCTTCCTGTGTCTATTGAAGAGAATGACCCTCGTTTTTTGTTCACCTCAGCTTCACATCTCTCCAGCAGGAAGTTTTCAAGGTGGCCTCCCTACATGAAATGAGTGAAAAATCTAGGTCTTTATTTAAAACTCTGACTGTCTAGAAGGAGTGCTGGTTTGGGATGCCTCGGCAACCCAGAAACCTAACAGGATGATCAACAGATTAGCAATTGTGTATTGCTAGTGATCTTTGCTTGACAAACACTGTGTGCCAGGAACTGTTCTAAATACTTCAAAAATATTAAATTCCTTTGATTTACTTAATAATCAAAACAGCCCTCTTAGTTGAAGACTACTATACCCATTTTCTAGATGAGAAAACTAAGGCACAAGGCAGTAAATAATTTGCATGAGGTCACACAGGTAAGTGACCCTCTCCTAAAACTCAGCAGTGGTCAACCTTTTAGTACGACTCTCTATCCTCTTCTGGGCCTCCTCACTAAATAGCAGTTGTCAGTGAAAAGTCATTCAGAGAACAACATTGAAAATAAATGGTCTGATAACAATAGTTGGGCTTATTAAGAGTGTTCAGTGTGTCAGGTATTGTGCTAAGTGCCAACAGAAATCGAAAAGAAAAAACCCTATTTAATCTTCAGTCTAAACAATCTCACAAGGAAGGTGTCATTCCCATTTAAATGATAAAATTGAGCTCTGGGTGACTAATAACACTTGCATAATGGAAAGAAAGGATTTAAATCTGGATCATCAGGGCACAGAACCCACATTTTGTACCACAAGGCTTACTGCGCCCCCTATGGAGAAGCTGGTCCTTTTAGGCAAGATCACCAAAGGATGCTGATTCAGCCTGGCTGTTTTGTTTTTTCTCCTCTTTAACATAACTGGCCATCAGCAACTAGTTATTAAAGTGAATAAGACATATGAGTTAGGAGTTGAGTTTATGTTTCAGGAGAATTCCCTGGCAACAAAAGCTTCTCAGAAAAAGCCGTGGGTTAAACCCACTGAGAGCCCCAGCTTCCAGTAGAGTCTGTCCGACCATTACTGTTTGGTGGTTATGACACTACTACGCCTGAAGAAAGCAGAAAGAATCACTTTCTCCAAAAAACTTCTAATTTAGAGTAAAGTTATACGTTTGGCAAAGCTTAAATAGAGTCATGTTCAAACATAGAGAGATGGGCTGGACAGTGCGTCTCATGAGGAAAACACAGAGATGATCCTATATAAGAAGTTTGGTTTTAATATAAATTACCAAGAATTTTCGTGCTTACAATCTCCATATGTCTTGAAGTGATGGGCTGTCATCTAACAATACAAACGTTTTACAGTCATAATTTTAAATATTTTTACACAAAATACAAAATTGATAAATTAGACTTTCAAGTGAATTGGAACCACTAAAAATTTTTACCATAATCCCTTCTTTCCTGCAAATGAAACTGTTTATGTTTGTTAGTTTATAATTAGTAACTATTTACCTTTTTATTTTTTTCCTTTAGTAGTAAATTTATCATTGCATGATTCAAATTTAAGTTAAAATGTCACTAATATGTTTACTTTTAGTCATTCTCATAAATATATTCATAACTAAACCACTGATATATTTTATCTGTTTAGTTTTATAGTTATGACAATTATGAAATGTATATTGGGCTGTACTACTAACATTAAAGCTGAAATTACAAACTTTTTCTTTGCTCAAAATAGAGTCTAGACAACAAAAGTGATTTCACACACAGTGTGATCAACATATTCTTAAAACTCACTGCTAATAACATACAACATAATGCAATATAAAAGCAATGATCTTTTTTCTAAGAAAGTAATTTTGGTTTACATCAGAGAAGAACTGGGGCTTTGTAATACAATGACTTGTGGGACATAAACAATAAGTGGAAGCACTTAGCTGATAGCTTTTCAAAATATAGTTTTTGAATCTATGAAAAACATACATTTTTCCTAAATTACTAGAAATCATCTCTGCTAAGGAAAGGAAAATGAAAATTAGGTCATTTCTTCAGATAAGTTGCAGCTATATTAAATCTAGAAATTAGAAACATTAAAATTTTATTGTATAATTGGCATAAGCTGCAAATTAAAACTGTTTTTGAAAGATGGTCTCAAAATTTATACAACCTACATGTTTTGAGTTTATTTTCCCAGTAGAGCTTTCTCTGTTTTGGGGTTTTAGTTTGTGTGTGTGTGTGTGTGTGTGTTATCCTATTTGAATTCATTTTTGAGTTAAATGTCTCATAACACTTAATGACCTTTAAAATATTTCAGGGTTTAGCACACCTTCAAGACTCTATTCTGTAAAGCAGTATTCTTAAGTAATAGTAGAATTTTAAACTTTAGCCACCAACTCTCTGCCTCTGCAACCACAAAAGTTTGCATAAGTACTCCTCTCCGAGACCTACAGCTACTCCCTCAAATCCCCTACTGCTCAGGGTAAGAGCTTTTCTCATTTTATAGATCTCCAACCACAGGAGAAAATGCTCCAAAGCCTTTCAAGTCACTGAGATCCCTCTTGATACCCAGTGAAGACAGCAATGTGAGCCCAAAAGTATGCATCAAGGACCTATTTTGTGAATCATCTGCTCTCATTTCTGAACCTATACTTCTTTCTATATTTGTCCCTTAAGCCAGGTTCTAGTTAAATTTATTGCAAATGATAGCAATAACATATGACACACAGTGTATATAAATATAACCTTCTGTTTTCCAAGAAGGAGTTTTCATTGGTATAAGGGAAGGCCTTAGGCACTGTATGTTATGTAAGACTAGAATTTGCACCCCTTTCTCTCACGCAAGAAACATAAAATAACATTGCACAAGGTAAATGGCTCATTTGAGTCTCATTATTGGTTAAGTCTTCTGATTGTAAAAATATTCCACAAATACTCAGTACTGCTTACTACTTCAGTAAATATTCCCTCAACCTGCTCTTCTTGCCCAAGTTATGAATCATTCCATAAACAAAAGGTAGATCTGTGCTACTAGACACATGTATTAGCAATTAGCGAATTATGGAATGTACTCAGTGCTTCCGTCTCTGCCAAAATGCTTTGAGGCTGCTGGGGAAAATGTTATGACCTTTTACAGATGAGGAAACCA
Organism: Smutsia gigantea; assembly: GCA_032199065.1. Classification (NCBI taxonomy): domain Eukaryota; kingdom Metazoa; phylum Chordata; class Mammalia; order Pholidota; family Manidae; genus Smutsia; species Smutsia gigantea. The sequence goes on along the minus strand of JAVSCE010013563.1, from coordinate 19,008 downwards.
GGGTCCACAGAAATACCCCAGAGTGACTTACCCAAGAGGACACAGAGTCCGCATGCAGGTCAAACCCACACATTGCCCTCTAGATTCCAGATTCTAGAATCTGCTTCTTTGTCCCATCTACACTGCTTCATTACAGAGTCTGGGGCTGACAAAAAGCCAGCAATGTCTGGCCTTCTGAATGTTTAGAGTATTTTGTATGCACTGTTTAAATTCTATCTTATTCTTTCTTGTGTCTTGGTCATGTCTTCCACTGAAGGTTCTTTGAAAGCCTGGATCATATCTCCAGCTCCTAGGGAACTGCCAAACAATTCCTAGCACAGAGCGGAGGACCTGCACATGTTTCAAAATATTTGTTCATTCAAAACAAATTTTTGAATGATGCAAAATTTTTGAGAGACCAATCTTGGGGGAGGTGAGGGAATTAGATGCCATAGCCTAACTGGGCTTATTGATCACTCAATTCTGTATTTTTTAATCTTCAGAAATTTATAAATTTTCTTGTTTTCCTGTTTTCAAAAATATTTTGTAACAATTATTTCTATGACCATATCCAGTATTTACAATGAAGCAGACACTCCCAAACAATATTGGTGGGAAAAAAAATGTATCAGTATGTAAATATATTACCAGATAAAATTTTTCAATATGCAAATATGACTTTAAATTGCAACTCCAGCAATTCCAATTGTAGAACTGTTACCTAAGAAATAGCCAGAGGTGTTGAAATGCATCCCCAAACTTTTAACATGCAAAATTAGTCAGTGACTCTTAACAGAGTATCGATCAGATAAATTGGTTCTTCACTCTTCAAAAAAACTTTTACAAAATGAAAATCATTTCTTTTTTGCTTTCATTTTAAGAACAATAATTTTTCTTCCATTTGTACAGTTAGCCTGTGTGTGAGTCACATACCTTTATTACATGGTGCTTTTCCTGGAACACAGGCATCTTAAACATTTGGCACCAATATGTTGTACCTTTGTTTGGGATGGGAACCTGTCTTAATAAAAAGGGGAGGAGGACACAAAGTCACATTCTGTCGACATGCTATTAAAGACAACGATGTAAGTAAAAACTCTGATACACTTTCAATAAACCCACCCCTATGAGCATAAAACCTGAAAAAACTTACGTCCTGATTTACCAAGTCAAAATATGGTATGGGTGTAGATGATACAGTGGTTTTTTCTGGGTTCAATAACCGCAGACTCTTGGTGCCACGATTGGAGTCATGGTACTTGGGACCAGCTTCGCCCACGTCTTCGTGGTGGTAAGCCCAGATCACTCTCACAGTGCTCTCCTGGTGATCAGACATGGGCACGGTTATGTCTCAGGAGAGCACTTCCCTTACCACTGAGCTGAGTTTAAAGAACTCTATTTAAAGCAGGATACAGAAGTAGAGAAAAGAGAATAATGATGTTTGGAGTTCACAATTTGGTCTCTAACACTAGTTGTGTAAATTTGATTAAGTCATTGAGTATCTAAATAAATGACTTTCTGTTTGGAAGAAATCATCTCTCTCAACACAAATTGTCTCAAAGATTCTGTGTTCCAAATCAAATAAGGAACAGTTTACTTAGTACTATAGTTATGCTTTCATGCATATGGCAATAATAAATCATTGTCATGTTAAAACTCCAAACTAGCAACTAGTAGTTACCAACCAAATATTCTTGTTAAGAAGCAGGAATTTGGGAAAATTCAGATTTGTTAAAATGCCATGGAACATTTTAAGGAAAAACAATAAATAAAATTAAAATTAAAATTAAAATTATTTTCCAGGTCAGGATTTTTACTTTCATGATAGATTTTTCCCTGGCTCTAGGCTCAGTCACATATATAAATTACAGAAAGTGCAAGTACAAGCAGGATTTCTGATTCTGGGTTTGTTTATTATCCTAGAATCTATCTATGGTTGTTTTATGAATCCTGGGAGTTCCCAAGGGATGGGGATATCCCAGCTAGGAAAAGTACTGTCAGGTGAAACTGGTTTCCGTTTAGGAATCAAAAGAGATTGCCCAAAGAGTGGTGGGCAGGGGGGCAGAGTTCGTGGGTATAAAGAAATTATTCAGTCCTCCCACAGATGCAAGTGCCTTTGCCAGATCTTCATTAATAAGAATTTGAAAATAAATAATAGAGCAAAAGTTACTTACTTTGAGATCTATATTCTTTCTTAATAAGTCAAAGAACCATAATTATCTGCCCAGTTAAAGTATAATTGCATTGTATATTACATAAAACATGGTCCATGTCTTTACATGTGTTTTCTATCACTCTTTCACTCTTTACGCTGAATGTTAATCAAAATTGCTTCAGACTTCTACATTCCCACTGTTAAAGCTTTGCTTTACCAAATTAAAAAAAAGATAATTTTATCGGCTTATACAAAATGAAATTGATCCAAGAAACTCATGGAAACTTCCAGAGTACCACATGAATTACATACCCTCTAAATATCTAATCTGCATATGAAGGTATTAGTATTTGCATGTAGTCTGACAATAAGAAATCTTATATATCAATAGGCAATTTTAATCAGTCTACTTATCTTGATATTAGAAATTTACCAAAATGAATCAGTTACAAGTCAGATGAATTATATCCTAATATTCAGTATCACCATTCTCTCTTGTGTAATACATTTCTTCCAACCTTTTGTCTATTTTCAAACTTTACAGAGAGAAGCCTAGAAGTCTCTAAAGATAAAATCATACCCACTTAAACAACTCTTCAAAAATTTAGATTCACAAAAAAATTGGCTTTATTGAACTTCATAGTCTAAATTTTTTTTTGTATGGCTTCTAAAAAGAATTTTAAAACATTCCACAATGGAATATATAAGTTTGTTGTCAAAGGTTATTTAAAAATATTTGTTCCTTTTATTCTGCAAAGCATTTCATGACTGTATATGTACAACTTATTCATGCATCCAGTCACTCATTGACTCCTTACCGTTATACTCTTGTCATTTATGTCACATGTATGCAGTTCTCTGGTAAATTCAATTACTGTGTGTGTACTATTTTCCATGGCATATTCTAGATGGTAATCTTGCTGAGCATCTTTTTTCAACTCTCTATTTGCATTTGTAAAATAATCCTGTGAAAAAAAATACGGAAAAGAAAAATCAGGATATTCTAAATTCAGAATGAAAATAATTTAGATTAAGAGTTTTTATAGGACCTTAAAAAACTGATTCTGGGATTGCTTATTCCAAAATCCTGCATCTATAGTTACCTTTAAAGTCTTAGGAATTTTCAAGGGGCTGGAGTATCCCAAATAGGGTACCAGTTCTCTAGGAATTTGGTCCATATTTGAACTCCTGGACCTTCACGGGATGTGCTGTGGATTTATAATATCATGAAACATCCAAAGAGATGGAATGAACAAACATTCAAGATCACTGAGCACTTTTCCTTCATTATACAAATGAAAAGAGGAATTTCAGCCCTGTGAATGGCTTGCCCCATGGTGAAATAACCAGTTAGTGACAAAGACAGAACCTATCCAACCAATCCCACAGTCAGCGCTTTTTCCACTATTAAAGCAGGTGGAGCCCTCCCTCACCACCCCTAAAAGCAAGGAGACCCACACTGAGGTTGTTTTAGTATGTGCTCAGGTGGCATACGCTTATTAAAATGAAATTCAATGAAAAAATGTGCAAAGAAAGGAAACTAGTTGAATTACAAGATATTTAAAAACTGGGGGAATTTTGTTTGCATGGATCAGCTACAATTTTTGTACTCAACTTGTTCAATACAGATCACTTTTGGGAGACAAACATGCAATGGAGGGGGCATGGCTTTGGAATCAAACGACCAGGATTCCCAGCTCTACCCCTAAATATTCTTGAAGAGTTGCTGAAGTAAAATTCTGTGGACTTTCATTCTCACTTCAGTAAAATGGCGATAATACATACCTATTTTATGGACTTAGAAAGATAAGCAAGTGCAATAGTATATGGGGGAAAAACCTGCCTAACATGGTTAGTGATCATTTAATGCTAATTTCATTCCCTCTTTTGCAGTATAGTTTGGTTTTTATCCAAACGTTTTCCCTATGTTCTTTATCATTAACTTAAACTATGCTCCAAGGTATAAAACTCATGGTGTTAATTTTCATCACTTACAGAAGACACAATAATTGCCTTAATTATACTGGGTTTTCAGTACGTAATGATATTTTATTTTTTTTAAATCACAAGGACTTGATTGAGAGTATACATGTTGAAACATAATTATAATTCTTTCTACTAACATTAAAGTTACATTTGAAGAAATGATTGCTATGCTTGGCAAAGAAAATACAGTATACAAGAAGAAAACTTTAAGTTATATGTACATGTCACACTCAGATTTGGCATTTTTATTCCTAATACTTTTTAAAAGTAGTTATCAAATGTGTATATATTTGACATCCAGGGTACCAGATCTAGTTATTATTCAAACCCCACACTATAGACAATGCACAGAGCCTAACTAACTTTTTTTAACCCTGGTAACAACTACAACTTACTGAGTAGATACTTTTCAACAGGCCCAGTTTAAGCATGTATTTATACATCTATTAACACATGCGCACATGTAACTCATTTAATCTTCATATCATGTCTATGAGATAAAACTATTTTCCTATCTCACAGACGACACTGAAGCATAAAGAGATTAAGCATTCTGCCTAGGATCGTACAGCTGGTAAGGAATAAATCTCAGATTTAAATCCACGCTATCTGACTCAAGTCTGTATCCTTCTTCACTGTTCTACACAGTGGCTATTGCACTCCTGGAAAAGTACGAGTTACTTATATTTTTCTGTTTACAGAAAATATCTACATCAAGGATTTTTTTACATAAAATGTTACTTTACGGCTAAAGTTGGAATTTGTCAAAAAAAATGTATTCTGAGAACTGGTTATAATTGTGAGAGCAATCCAAATGAAATATTACTATGATACATACTGTGATTTTCCCACTTTTGATCTCAAAGCTTTTCAACATGTAAATGAAATAATGCCTATAGACAACAACAGATTTAGGTAAACTAACTGTGCCTTTACACTGAGTTCAAATTTCATTACATGAGTCAAGCAATCATTTTTACAAACAAAAGGAATATAATACAAAATGCCATGAGTTGAAAGAGCAAAATAGTTATCTTAGTCTTACAAGTATGTTTCCAAAACCATTAGTCCCACAAAATATCCAGCTGGTTTGCCAATTTTCTATTCTTTCTATTTCCACTCACCAATACCAACTGATTCCTTCCAGCTAGTCTGTCTTTTCCTGGCTTTTCAGATAACTTAGCTATGAGAAAATAGGAAAAACTTCACTCAGGTCTTACTGAAAATACTGTGAGCTCATCTGCCTGTAAACCAATGAGTGTTCAATATTTAGAAAAGACAGCTGTCAACTATGTCAACATTCTGGACTCCTGGAAAAATGTGATTGTCTAAAAGAAGCTGATACATTCTACCTTACTGAGGGAAAACATAAATCAATGTTATTAAAACTGTAATTGAAAGGTGAAATATCCTAACCACCACTTGGAAATTCCATTACAGTTTTTTTACATTTTCCAGTTTTTAGGGCCTATGTTGAGACATAGCTTCAGATTTGATAATAATACACCTTATCTATTCAAATAGTATAATTAGTTACATGTTTATTTCCTCTGAGCCCTTTGAATGCTTGGAATCTACATGTTAATCTCTTGCTGTTTTCTCAGAAGACCTCCAAGACAAATAATTCTAAACCTCAACAGAGGATGCCAACATTTCCCTACCTTCAGCTTATGATCATATATCTCACTTTATTAAGAGAATTTCAGTTATGACAAATGAGAGCACACATCTTGCCTTCTTTCTGTCCTAAATAATATCAACTTCATGGAATTATAATAAAAAATGTAAAAGAAATCAGGAAAAGAGAAACATAAAATAAATAACAGATGGGACAAGTAGAAAACAACCAGACGTAATGAAATAAAAGAGAAATATTACAATAAACTCTACAGAAATTAAAAGGTTAATAATATGCACACCTGGATGTAAAAAACTTGGATAATTTGCGTGAGAAACAGGCAAAGTCCTTCTAAGATACAACCAGCAGAACTTACTCAAGAAAACAGATACTCTGAATAGCCCTATAATCTGCTCATAGGCAAAAACCTTCCTACAAAGAAAGTTCTAAGCCAAAATGCTTTCACTTGGAATTTTACCAAATACTTAAGAAAAAAGTGACATTGATTTTCACAGACTCTTCCAGAAGATCAAAGACCGAAGAGCACTTCCAAACTAATTTTTTGACTGCCAGCATTACATACCAAAATCAAAGACATTACAAAAAAAATTACAGATCAGTATGTCTCATAGGTCCAGATACAAATTTTCTTAAATGTATATATTAGCGAATAGAACCCAATGATATTTTTAAAAGGATAATATATCATGACCAGGCAGAGCTGGTGCCACATTAGAAAATGAATCAATGCAATTCCTCACATCTAATTGTAAAAAAAGGAAAACCATACAACCATCTCAAGAAATGAAGAAAAAACGTGAAACATTCATTCATGGTAAAATCTCTCAGTAAACTAGCATTAGAAGGGTACATATTTAACCTTATAAAAGGCATCCATAAAAAAACTTACAGCTACATTGTACTTGATGTTCTTCCCTACCCCAAGTATGGGAACAAATAAATCTTGGGAACAAGGCAAAGATGTCCATACTCCCATTTCCATAAGGCTCCACTGTTGATTGTCCACATCTGACAGTTTATCTCTGTTATTTCCATTCCCTAACTGTAAACATCAGTGTTCTGTCCCTGACATAATAGTCCTCTATCTTTGTATTTCATTCCTTGGGAATCTCATCTACCCCAGGAGTTTCCAGTCATCACCTTTATTCAGTATCACATATCCAAAAGTCTACTGGATAACATAGAAGTCTTACTGTCACTTCAAATGCAATACATCCAAAATTGTATTCACACTCTATCTGTAAAGGTTTTCCTGATTTTCTTTCATTATACTGCCATTCTCCCAACCATCCAAATACAAAACTATAGTGTTTTTAACTTCTTCCTCTATTACTCACACCTCCACAGATCCTATTAGTTCTTCCTTTGAAAACAATAACCCATCTTCTACTTTTAGCCCATAGTAACTTCTTCTCCTATTTCATTTCAGACTGTATCACCTGCATATTTCTGTCAAGATCTTCCTTGAAAATTGCTCTCACTGTACCATTATATTTTATTCAACAGCATATAGTACAAAGTTATATAATTTACATAGAAATTTCTCTAAAATTTAGCCTAAACTGGTTTTTCAGAGTGTCTATTATTAATCTCACCACATGATCTCTATTACCTACAAATATTCTGCCTTTTCTGAGCTCTTTGCTTTTGTTCACATTCTTCCTATCTCCCCTACTTTCTTCACTCCACTGAGATATCCTCTCCACTAACTCCACCCATTGAAAGTTAGCTCCATTCAAATACTTCCTTCTCTTCAAGACTCAGGATTCTATCTCCCCTATGATGTTTCCTTTGATCATTCCTAGTGGAAGTGATCATTCTCTTTTTGAATCCTTATTCCTCCATTTGCACTCCTAGGTAGCATGCAATTCATTCTAGACACATTACCTTCTCAGACATGTGGTAATTGCCTAGAAATGGAAAGCTAATCTTGTTAACTCAGTTATGAATTTGTACCTTTAATACAGTTGTTTACATTGTAAATGGAACAGAAAGAGGGAGATAATAGATTAATACTCCCAATTGCTCTCAATTATATTTAAATATGGTTAAGATCTGGTGTGGAATGTGTTTAATCAGAAGCTAAAATGAGTTTGGGTCTGCATGATCTGCCCTGCAGACATCTGGCACTGAAATCTGGGAATGTTGTTATGACCTCTTAGCCCCTAAATGGACATGAACCTTATGGAACTGACATCAGAACTTAGGAAAAAGAGTTAATGCATGTAACAGCTCTTTGAAATCCTTTTACACTAGGAGGGCATTCCCTACCTATTTAAAATAAATTAGATTTAAAAAAAACAGCTCTGAGAGAGAGAAACCATGTTTCAGAATGTTTTCTAATGTGAATTTATATCCTCAGTGCCTAACACAGTGATGTGCATATTGTAAATGCTTATTAAATATGTGTAAAGGAGCATCCCGACTTCACTTTTGCCAAATCTCAATAAGGGGATAATTTTGAAAATAAAAGATAAGAACTCAACAACCATCATCTGATACTCCCATCTTTGTGGTATGGGAATACACTTAGTGAAAGCAAAACACTCCCCTACTAGTAACGCCTTCTTTCCTCCTTCAGCCTCTATTAGGAAAATACATAATCTACAATCAAACATGGTCTTAATGGTCTTAATATTATATAGTAAAGAAATGTCTATCAGCAACCTTAAAAGCACAATTAAGTGAGGAAAGAGGACCAAAAAAGGCAAAAAAAAAACTGAGTTCCAAATTTCCTGTTGTTCCACTATGCTTGCTGGGAGGAAGAAAAGACGGGAGAGAAGGAAGGGTGAAGCCAAAGAAGTCGGGAGGAAAAGAAAGCAAGTTGTTCAAAGAACTCAATCTTGAAAATCCTTCATGCAGATTAGCTAAACCTAAAAAAGTATGTGCAGTGAGTTTAAGGGTTTCCTGACAGTTTGACAATGTTATTCAAGTCGATAATTAAGTGGAATAGTTATTTTGTTACTATCATTCTCTAGGGAAAAAAAAAACTGGAGAATGAAATTGAGAGTAAAACTTGATCAATTAAGAGTTTGGATACCCATATCACCTAGAAATTAATATTCACAAAACCAGCATATACTATCTATGAAATATTTAAGGAAATTTCACAGATCATTTTTACTATCTGATTTTCATCTTAAGAATCAGAACCAAATGGCATTCCTCACCCCCACTCCCAGTCTCATTTAGCAAATGGAGCCTGTGAAGCTCGACAAAATATCCATGGTCAGGTCATTCCTCAGCTATCTTCCTACAGTGCTTGATATTCCAGGAATTGTAAAATAAAAATAGGTATATTGATCACAAGGCACTCTTGTCATGGTCTGATCCCATGATATATGTATTAAATGTACTGTATACATTATAAACATAACACGAAATACTGGTAAATAAAAATAGACTCCAATTAAGTATCATTAAAAGTGGACTTTATGAGGGCAAGAGGGTTGAGGGGCATTCAGAGAATCATGATTCTGTACGAATTTTGTAAGAGTTTAAGAATAAAAATATGTAGATGTTTTAATTATGTAAATATAAAAGCTGATATGCAGAAGTCATTGTTCTTTATACTGACTCAGTTTTAATGTTCTGTAAAAAGAAGTGTGAAGTAATGTTACCCAAGATAAATGGCCTTATGTGGATTTTGATCATTTTCTAACTTAGCTACCTGCTTTAAGATCAGCTTCAATATGAATTGTCACTGAGGTATGTTTTGTTTTTATTGTGGATTATTACCTTAATCAGGTATTTAGCTTGTTTATGCTTTTTAAAGATAAAATATTACCCGTAACCCTTGAAAATTAGTCGATAGACTCCAGCAATAAAGTTAATCCCCAGTTGTGTCATAAAAATATTACTCCTGAAACATGATCCACAGGATATTTTTTTTCCTTTCAACACTTTATGCTTTGAAAAAAGTTATGAAATCTATCACTGAGGTTTCAAAATGCTGTGTGGCAACAGTGAAGCGGGGGAGCATCTGCAAAAGATGGCATTTATCAGCTGGCCTGACAGCACAAATGCCGCCTGCCACTTTCAAACTAAGGCAACACACCGAAAAACTAGCTTTGGTGATCTACAAGAGTGCTACAACCTCTTGTTAAAAAAACATGATTACACAGATGTTAAATTGGTTCTCCCTCATTGTCAGTCTTTTTTTTCTCTCTCTCTCTTGAATACAATCTCTGCAATAGAAAGGAGCTTTGACTGGTGCTATGTTAAATAGGATGACGTGAAAACTCTGATGCATGTAATAAAAGATGTGAATAAACCCCAGTTTGGCCTGGACAATTGAATGTAAGCACAGCTGCAGGGAGAAAAATGTTACCATCTGTCATCATTTTCTTCAACAGGTGCTTGTAGTTTTTCTTTTTTTTCTAAATCTCAAAGGCCTTTTTACTTCAAATATTTCTGTAATATCAAGTTCTATAGTAAGTGCTATGGTGGTTTAATAGTATTGATAGTATAATAATAAATATTTTTTGTTTTAAAGAGTCTTTGATCCTAAAAAAAATCATAAAACTGTACAAACTATATGAACATAATCTTCAGATTTCAGTATAAACTGATTTTAATAAGTTATTTCTTCATAAATCTTGAAATTTGAGCAGAATGTCTAAACAGAAGGGGCTTGCCTTCTAGAAACCCCTTCCGATAAAACTGAAACTCTTTAGGTCTAATAAGGGATCCGTTCAATAACTACCAGAATGCCAAAATAAGAACCCTATACGTTCCAGTGAGGGGCCTACCTGACCAATCTGTTCTTTAAGTGCTACCTTCTGAAAACACGCATCCTGAGTTTTCTCCCACACCCAATCATCTGCTTAGTTTTCATGCACAGTAATTAATATTTTTCTATAGTTATAATTTTCATAGAGTACAAAATTAAAATATTGGCTCCTTAACAATAAACTTCAATGGAAAAAACAGTATCAGATCTTACCATTGAAATAAGATTTTTATCTTCATCCTATCCCATCATCTTAATATTAAAATTTTTTAATATGACTTCTCTTAACTGTTCATGACCAGTTTATGCAAGGAATAAATTTTGAGAAGAAAGCTCCTTCCTTCCTTCCTCCTCTCTTTTTTTCTAACATATTTTATTGAGTGACTACTATTCCTCAGCCCTTGCTGTAGGGCCAAGGGCACATGACTATACAGGAGAGTAAGCAAAGTTCCTACTATAATGAAAATTATAGCTTAACTGGGAGGAGGAACAGACAATTGTTTAAATAATAGTATAATCAAAACTGTTTGGATAAGTGCTTATAGGAAAATAAAAGGACTATAGAGAGGAATTGGAAAGTGTTTGGGTTGAGTGATCAGACAATCAAAACTGAGGCTATGATATTTACTCTGAGAAATAAACTACAATTAGGAGCCAGCCACAAAGGTGTGAAGAAGTAGTTTCCAGAAAGAGAGAGCAACTATTGGAAAGGACCTGACAGGTGTGGGGGGGTGGGGGGGGTGGGTAGAGGGGCAGTTTGATAAAGCAAATAAAAGCCAGTATCACTGAACTATAGTATCTAGGAGGGTAAATGAGGTCAACAGGATCAGATGAGGCCCCAGACATTGTGACACCTTACAGGTCAGTGTAGAGAGTTCAAATTTAATACTAAGCTTATATAAAAGCCATTTAAGCTTTAAGCAGCAAGTAACACATTCTAACTGACATGAAAGTGTGTGTGTGTTTGTGTGTGTGTGTGTGTGTGTGTGTGTGTGTGTGTGTGTGTGTGTATTACTGTGGCTACCATGTAAAGAATGATGAGTAGAAGAAATAAGAGTGGTGGTCAGAAGCCAGGAGTCACTCAGTGCTCTCAGTCATTCAAGCTAGAGTGGTGGTAGTAAAGCTGAAGGGGAGTGGGAAGGTTTTAGATTTAGTTTGGAGGAAGATGGATTTTATATGTGGGGTGAAGAAAGGAGAAGAAACAAGGATGATTTCTAATTTTTTACTGAGATTGGGAAGACTGGAAAGAATCAGGTTAAAGGTGAAGAAGGTTAAGTTTGAGATGCCCACCTAGATGAGATGCCTGACATCCAGGTGGGAAGGTCAGGAGGCAGAGAATGTGTAGACAGTTATTAGATCAAAACAATGCACCAGCCAAGTTTCAGAAACTCACCAACTCTACATTCAACTTTGCTCTTGAAGCTCTCCAAATTCTTCTTTTGAGTATATACAAGTCACAAAATATTCTTTTCTTCCTTTTACTTTATTTTTTTCATTCTTCAAAGCTAATAAATATTCACTATACATAATTCAAATATACTGAAATATACAGTAGAGAAAGTGATGAAATACTCTCATAGCCATTGTAACAGTTCAGTGAGCACCTATCCACAGAGACAGGAGACCTTGAGGTTGATGAAAAAGTAATACAGATAAATTTCACAGCTTCTAATGTCTCCCTTCTTTAATTTCTTGAATAACCTAAACACATGAATGTAAAGTTATTTTCAACATTACACTCAATTTGGAAGACAACCTGAAGGACACCTAATCCAAGTTCCCACAGGATTTTAAGAGATGATTACACACCATGTAATACCTCCAGTGACAAAGCTCACGAACTTACAACCTCTCAAGGCAACACACATAACTGTAATACCTCAGATTGTCAGAAATGCATTTCTTACACTAAGCTAAAATTTTCTACCCTTTAATGTGTATCAGCTGGGTCTTTTTTCTTCCTTCTGGAGCTTAATAGGTAACATCTAATCCTTATTTCTTGAGGAAGACTGCCTACTATTTCAAAGACAATGATCATGTCTTTTCTAATTGTTCTTTCCCCAAGTAAAACACAGCCAGCTGTTTCCCATTACTCAGGTACCCTGATTTCCAGAGATTTCAACTGTCCCTGTAAAACTCCTTTAGAATGTTCCAGTTCACCCACACATCCTTTAAAAATGTTATTCTAGAAGTTATCTCTTGGTATGATTAGCTTAGTACAGAGTACAATGTCAATATTACTTCCTTTCAAGTAAACGGTAGAGTTTTTAGGCTAATATTGCATATCTGTGTATTGCAAGCATACCTTTTGTGCTTAAAAATGAACTAATACTTAGACCTTTCCATTGTGAATTCCAGTTACAAATTTTACACATTTTGCATACGCACAACTAATAATTTAACTGAATGTTTAGCTTTACTTGTGTTTTGTGAATTTTTGCTTCCTTTCATTATTTTAACATATCACTCTTTTCAGTCTTCATTCTGTAGCCTAATATAGCCTGTCTGTTATCAACATGTTTTGAGTATGGATGTTTAAATATTTCTGATTATAGTTAATTCAAACTTTATTAGTCCAAATTCTACAAGGACATTAGGAGGAACCCTCCTAATAACCTTTCTACCATTCAGATATACTATTTACTTTATACCCCTACTACAGGTCCAGCAAATCAAATGCAAAAGAAAATGTCAGTACACTCTGTGTTTATCGAAATCATGCTGGCCTCGAGTTGTTAATGTTTGCAAAGTATTCACAAACCAGTTGCTTGAAGTTTGTCCTCGAATTTCCTCAAAAATTGCTATCAATCCCCCCCCCATATAAACATTTAGCAGATACCTTTTCCCCAAGTTGAAAAGCTGGGACATCTGTCTCCATGCAATCTTCTGACAAGTCTGACATTTCACTAAGTGATGGATGCATTATAATATCATCTTGTACTTACTGAGTACTTTCAATGTGCCACATACTCTGCTAAGAGCTTTACATGCCTAGTTCATTTAATCCCCACAAAACCTCCATGCATTACATACCATGATGCCCTTCTTCATAAGGCAACTGTCACTTAGAGAGGTTAAGACATTTGCCAAGGGTCGCACAACGAATAAGTAGCAAGCTGTGCTGAGATTCACCCCCGGACTTCCTGCTTACCACTGCTCAGCAGTTATTCAGCAGGTATTTCTTGAGGACCTGCCAAGCACGTGGAATTGTTCCTGGTACCTCAGGAAGATGTGGAAGCACTGACACAGCCAGCAACTTGTAAACATTCCAACCACACCCTAATAAAACACTAATTATCCACCACTCCTGCTGCTTTCCCTCCTTCTTCCTTCTGCAGCTATAGCTTGAGGACATTTCATTGCTTATTAGCAACCTTGGAGAATGTAGGAGGGAAGGGAAAGGATGTCTATTTACATAACTGAAAAGATTCTTGAATTTTTCTAAATAAAAAGGGAGTCCATTTTGTTATTGTTGACTCTAATGAATGATTTTAGAACAGAACACTTCTCTTGGCTTAAATACAGGCTGAGAATGATCTGGGACTTTCATTTATTAATGTTCCTTTAATGCCCTGTGACCATACATAGCTTGTGAATTTTAGATTCCGTGTGGGCATATATTCTGGTTACTTAGAAATACAGCAGCTATTACCAACCAACAAAAGGTGTGTAGGAATGGTAGAGGGCTATGAGGAGGAGAGACACTTACGGGTCAGCATATGTTGAAACACATCACTATCCACAGTTCTTGCATTTTTGCTCATTTCAGCATGTAAACTTAAGAAAATATTTAGAATTATCAAGATAAAACTCATCTCTGAAGTGTTTCCACTCTAATAAAATCCACTTTATTTCCCTATTTTACAAAATAATCCTAAATATTCAAGCACATGCTAGCCTTTGCTTCAAATGTCACATGGTCACTCTAAATTGCTTTGTGTGGAATCTTCCTTTGCATCCCCATGCCCGACACCTGAAATCTTTCGAGCTTTTGTAGGTTGACCATAAAGAAGTCATGATTCCTATCAAAGAGTCTGATCATATAAGGTCAGTAGTTCCTGACCTTGTGGGCACATTAGAATCACTTGGGAAACTTTAAACCATATGAATGCCTGTGTCCACCACTGCAAGAGATTGTGATTTAATTGGTAGGGGGAAGGAGGTGGTGGACTGCCTGGACACTGGAGCTTTTAAAAGATGTGTTAAAATCACCTCCTCAAATAGGCAGACAACTTTGGGAACTTCTGACATGGGGAGTATCCTTCCCAGTTCTCAGATCTTTATTAGCAATGCCTGCTTATCACTCAGTGCAATCTGCCATAGCATGAGTCCCCCTCAGCCTGCCCAAAGAAATGCAGATGTGCAAGGTGCCAAGAGGCCTCACTTCTGCATGGTTTCATCTACCACGAGTTCCATGTATGAATGGGTTTCAGTGCATGAACTTTGCAGGGGAGGGAAAAAAGGCAGCAATTTAGTTTTATCTAAGAAACTGAGATTTCAAAGTTTCAGTTTAAAAATCACCTGAAAGATAGTTATCTTTTCCAGACACATGTGGTTTTGTTGATATAGCTTCTCAAGTCCTTTAACTCTCTGATAATACTAAGGATGAGAAGGAGCACAGAGAATAAAACAAAAACATCCACACCTACTATTAAGAAAGAAACTTCTTTAAAATCACGAAGTATCTAGATCAAAGCTGGGAAGACTCTAGTTGAGCTTACTAAACATCTGTGTAACAGGGCCACAGAAATAGGAAAGGGAGCTCATGCGGTTCAGACACATTTGTCAAAACATTAATTACATTTCCTCCAGGTAGGCAGTTTTCTATATTCAAGATCGACTGAGATCTTTGATCTGCATGCCAGATGATTTTCTTCACAGTACATAAGATTTTGATTTGTAAACACTGTGGTTGATGGTTAATCTCAAAAGAGAACCTTTAAAACTTGGGACACTTGTTTCCTTCATGTTTTGATTATAAGCACCCTAATCTGAAATAGCCACATGTTTTTATCATATCACCTTATTTTAACTCTCTGCTTAGCACTTACCACTTTCTGATATTCTTCTTATGTATGTATTTGTTTACCCCCTGTGGATAAAGTGAAGGTTCCTATGGCCAGGATTCTCCCCTGGCCCTGCTCAGCTAGCTCACTGCACACATGTGGTAATACATTGCTATTGACTCTATAGAAAGAGCTCCGCCCCGTGCTCTGGGTGACACAGTGGCACAGCTGCAGGGCTGCAGGAGGGCAGAGACTGGAGTGGTGGCAGCGCCAAGGACAGAGACTGAGATGGCTGTGGAGGTAGAGAGGCCCAGAAACCGGATTGCTGAATGGAGACTCGCTCTGAGTGGATACGATTCTAGTGAGTGACCTTCACCAATGGAAATAAAGTTGGGTATAAACCCTTTCACCCCAAGAACATTCCCTTGTCATTCCTCATTCCCACTGAATCCATAGTGAACTTGTCCGGGGCTGAAACTGATTGACAAGACACCCACCCACCAAAATGTGATCCCATAATACCACTGATTTCTTCTCACTCAATGTTTCATCCCCAATATCTAGAACTGTTCAATGAACATTCAATAAATATTGGTTGAATGAATGAGCATTCCAATATTCTCTGCCTATATGTGAGGACTTCACTGAAAGTCTTGTGAGAGTTACAAATGTTTCCCACGCTGTGTGAGCCTGAAGCCTCAAATTTATACATCTACAAAAGGGGAGAAATAAGATACTGACCTCTTAGGGCTATTGTGAGAATTACATGAGATAAGGTACTTTAAGGACTTATAATAATGTATGGCGTATATTAAGAACTGGAGGAATGAAAATTCATATCATAGAAATGTGTATCTATGTATATGACATTTATAGTAGAACAAAAGTAGTAGGAGAAATAGTATGATTTTATCAATCTGTATAAAAAGGTATTTTATCTTATCATATATGTTCTTTCAATATTGAGGAATAAAATTGGAATATGTTTTTATGTAAGCTACTGCTTGCTTGCAGGAAAAGACAGAACACTAAACCAGGACTCAGAAAAAAATGAATCCCGGCTGCTGATCTGTATGGCCTCCGACAAGCCATTTAATAAGTACCTAAGGCTCAGTTTCTCACCTGTAAAATTGGAAGAAGGGGCAGTGATTTGAGAGGAATCAACCAAACTCTGAGCTCTTAAGAGGAGCAAGTAAATACATAAAACATCAACATTTAACCTGTAAAAGCAAAAATTGTTTAAAGATTTTCTCATAACTTTTAGCTACATTAGATGAATTAGACCTCACTAATCAATTAAATTGGGCCTATATATTATTTGTATAGCACCCAGATATGTAATCCCAATTTTATAGTCAATGTTAACGAAAATTAGCTGCTTGAAATTATTTTTGCAGAATTCTCTGCCTATGTGCTCTGTCTCCTCCCCTTATGAGCAGTTTGGTTTTTCATTTTTGTTTTAGTCTACTCTAGAATTTAACACGTTAAAAAGACATAGATTGGGAAGAAGTTTCCTGGAGAAATATTTTTTAATAGTTCTGTACTAGTTATTTTTTAAAGTTATAATAAACAGCATTGTGAGCAATCTGTATGCAGTTTTTGTTTCTTTTTTTAACATATGGATCAAACATTTCCAAAAACATGCTGCTGTATAATGAATTCATTCCTTTTGCCAGCAACTTTATTTTAATAGGGCTCTATTACAAATGAATCAATAAACTACCATTCACTGTCTTTGAAGTGGACTCTTGCCTCTCCTCCCAAGAACCAGAAATATGCCACTGGTTGCCTTTAGCCTTGAACTTTATTAGTCAATTCAGGTGTATTGTTCCTTTGGCTCTTATGTCTACCCATTCCATTTCCTCAGGCTGGCATTATAAAATCATCCACTTTGCCTGGGAGAACCGCACAGCTGAAGAGTATCATCGTGTGTTCAAGCATTACACTGGCACACGTGTGCTTATTACTAATGCACAAAACACGATGCTTGGTGAGGTCCCTTCGTCATCTGGAAATTGGGGGTGGAGGGCATAATCTGAAGATTTATAAATATCTCCTAACAAGGTCCCAGTTGAGCTGCGGCAGGGCTGGACACTCGCTTCATCTTCCCTTACTGCTCTTTACTTCGCTTTCCAAACATTTCTTTACTGCCGTTGGCTGGGGTGCACTTAAAAGAAGCACAGAGTTAACCACAAAGAATGCTCAGTGTTTTGTGTGATTTCAAATCACAGCACAATTTCCAAGCACTTCTGCGAGCAGCCCGGCAGCAATTTCCCTGCAATGAAGACTGACTTCTCATCACAGAAAGGTTTCAGTTTTAGACACAGCCAACAAGCAAGGCTGTAACAAATGATGACATGTGTTTCAGCCTCCTTTCACTAGCGATGTATGCCCCCAAAGGAAGAATGGATCAGTTTTTGTGCAAATTCAACAGGCACATGCCACAAGGCTGCCCTCTTCTCTGACTCGCACAAACTAGGCATTCATCACCCACATTACTTCCTCAAATGGTAACTCACAGTTGCTAAATGGCTTGGGGTGGGGGGTGGGGCTGCTCTGTGTCAGAACGGGGCAAAAGGACAAGGAAAGGACAGAATCCATCAGGGAAGTGAGAGTTGAGCTACTTCACTGAGACAAATTGTGAGGTTTTCAAAAGCCAATGTAAGAGGAAAAATGGCTTCTGTCTTGCCAGTGGGTTTCAGCCCCAGGCAAGTTCACTATGGATTCAATGAGATCAAAGAAATGACAGTGGAACATTCTTGGGGTGAAAGGGTTTACACCAACTTTATTTCCATGGTGGCAGGTCAATCACTAGGAATCCCATCCACTCAGAGCGAGTCTACATGCAGCAAGCCAGTCTCTGCCTCTGGGCCTCTCTGCCCCCACAGCCATCCCAGTCTCTGTCCTTGGCACTGCCACCACTCCAGTGTCCTCTCTGCTTTCCTGCAGCCTTGCAGCCATGCCACCATGTTGCCCAGAGCACTGGGCGGAGCTCTTTGTATAGAGTCAGTAACAACGTGTTGCCCACATGTGTGTAGTGAGCTAGCCGAGCAGGGCCAGGTGAGAATCCTGACCACAGGAACCTTCACTTTATCCACAGCTTCCCACCCCACCTCTGTGAAAGACAGTGTAGACACTGAACTCAGCAGCACCCCTGGGGTCACATTTCTCCAAGTGGGAGCTGCTCTAGAACAGTTTATAAATTATACGGAGACAGGGCCTTCGCTCCACAGCCCAACATTTCTCTCTTTTCTTTCTCATTTTGATCAAACCTGGTGTTAGGTAAATTGGGGTTCCTATGGCCAGGATCCTCATCTGAACCTAAACTACTGATGATGTAACTGGCCTGCTGCTAGGCTACTGCTTTACACCCATGGCAATAAGCTATTGTAAAGAGCTCTGCCCAGTGCTCTGGGTGGAGGCAGAGACGGAGGAGGATTACAGACCTGCAGACTGGTGGATGCAGACTTAATTCTAGTGCTCCACCTATCGCCAGGAGAACAAACCAGGT
>JAVSCE010013562.1:0-27743 GCA_032199065.1 Smutsia gigantea | reverse complement strand
CAATAGTCCTTGTTTCTCAATAGGTGATCTAACCATGTGAGAGTAAATCTGAGCTGTACATGCTATGGTCTTTCCTTTCAGTGAATAATTTGCTCCAAGGATAACAGTCTCACTTTTTTCCTAATAGTGGGAATATGTTTCATATGTCTCCTACATTCAGAAGTAGGATTTCAGGGTAATGGCTGAGGGGAATAAATTGACATATTTTTCTGGAATGATTTTTCTATTTAGGATCTAATTGCTAAGTCCAGTTGCTGAATCACATGGATACATATTATGGGGCTAGAAATCCCTATTTGACTCTCAACTGCTTTTGTTCAGCCACCATGTCAAACTTGTTACCAATCTTGCTGATTCTCATCCTCAGTGGCCCAAGTATATATATCTTTCTTTTCACTCCTTGCCCCCAGGATACCTTGACATACATCTTCATCATTTTCTTATCCTATCTATTGCAATAACTTTCCAGCTGGCCTATCTGCTTCTGGTTTCTTCCTTCTCCATATAATGCTCCAGAGATTATATGATCCAACCTGAACTTTAGGAAAATGTCCAGGCTTCCCCATTGTCTCTAGCAGGGCATTGCAAACTCATAGTGTGACATTGAAAGATTCCCATTTTATGACCCAATCCTACCTTTCAACCTCATTTTCACCGCAATCCCTCATAGAGGTGTTGGGGCAGTAGTAGGTGAACAGGGGAACACTACTGTCCTAATAGCTCTAGGAGCCATGTTCTGAGAATGGTAAATAGGCCTGTTTAACTAGAACAAAGAGTTTGCATAACCATGGCATATGGGGTGTAAAAGATGGGTCTGGTTGTTCAAAGACCATTCTTTTCCACCTTCAACATTCAGTTGATTGTGAAATCCAGGCACACCCTACCACCCCCTACCTTTTTAATGTATCTCCTGCTCTCTGTTAGTTTTGTCATTGCTCTAGCATGGGTCTTTTCGTCTCTCTTCTGGACCATTGCCATGGTCAGTCTGTCTCTTTGTCCTGTTTCCTCTTTACACTAACCCTGTCATCATTCTAAAACAGAGGCTTATAAGGGCCCCTTTGTAACTCAAAAACTTCACTTGTTCCCCATTGTTTTCATTGAAGATTACTTACCCACTAATGCAATGGCTAAGAACTTGAGCCCTAGGCCAGACTGCTTGGGATGGGATCCTGGCTCTACTACTTATCAGCCTTGTGATGTGAGACATGTCCTTTTATTGCTGTAAGTCTCAGTTTCCACATCTATAAGATGGGGAATAATAATTTTTCATGGGGTTGGTATGTAGATAAAAATATATTAAATATGAAGGGCAATTAGCAATACCTGGTACATTGTATCTATTCAACTAATAGTGGCTATTACAATCACCATAAAAGACTCAAGAGATTGAAATGGCTAAATTGAATAACTGGCTATTTTTTACTTAATTGGGTTTTTTTAAGGTAATTATCTAGCTAAATAATTGAATATCAATATTCTCCCCCTTTCTCTTGAGTAGACAGCTACGGATTGTAACTGGTGAATGGTTTTTTGAAGAAAAGGCAAAACGTTTCAAACAAGTCAACGTTCTAGGCACTGATGTTGTCCGACAGTCCATCTTAAGAAGAAGTCCAGGTAATTAAAGCAATTATTTGATTCCAAAACTGGTCTTGATCTTCATGGTGGTGAGCTAAATAACTCCCTTATATTATGTAGCAAATGAGCACAGTTGAATTTCCTGAATCCCTTAGGTCATTTCAAAACCCAATGAAATCTAAATCTGCAATTCATACAAAGGAAGAGGGGAGTCAGCAGAAAATAAAATCCACGGTGATTTTCCATATATCTGACACTGAGATTTTCAAAGGAGACGTTTATCTTCATCACAGATGGTTCTTTTCCTGAACGCACTTCCACTGTTTTGCTTAGATTTAAGAAAGTCACATAAAACAGATGAATTAAATGATTCACATTGTGAAAGCAATCCTTGATTTTTCAACAGGAGGTTTTTCAGATTTCTTTTAAATGTTACTTTTCCTAATCCAGTGCTTCTCAGCCAAGGGATGATCTTGTATGCTGCCGCCCCCTCTCCCAAACCAGGGGAGCATTTCTGGTTGGCACAGTGACTGGAGGGGAATTAACAGCATTTAGTTAGGCAGCCCACTAAATGGGCTGAGATGCTAAATGACCTAAAATGTGCAGGACAGTTTGACTTAATGAAGAACTATACTGTCAGCAAATGCAAATAACACCCCACCTTCAGAATGCCATTCTGTGCAGCCAAACTATAATTTAATTAGCTAAAGATTGAGGGAAACTTGTGTTTAGGAACATATTTCTCATGAATGGGGGTAGTAAAGGTGGAGCAGGCATCATCTGACCTGTTCTTAGAGTATATCATCTTTCGTATACTGGAGACAAATGCCCTTGCTTTGAGTCTAGCAGGTAGGACTGGGAGGCTTGGAACTGATTATGGAGTCATTTCTGGCATGGCACTAGTGAGGAAGGGCTAGCTTTAGTGAGGATGACTAACATTAAGCCTGATGCCACAGAGGACACAGTGGAGTAGACTTAGAATTAAGCAATTAGCTGTGGCTACTTCCCCCATGCAAACCCCGGCACTTCCTGGAGTACAGACTGTCTCTCAAATCACGCAGTATGTGTACAGCTGCTCACCCTCCCAGGATATCTGGCTTATGTGTTCAGAAATTAGGGTGTAATTTCTAGAATTCAGTCTCTAGGAATTTGGAGTTCTCACAAACCCAGGCTCCTCTGCCCTAAAAATATTCGTAGAGGGTTGATGTATCATTCCTCCATTGGAGTCATCCCTAGAAAGCTTATCTCCGCAAACTTCCCATAGATGAATCCTGATCAGAGTCCACCTTTAACTCTGGAACACTCAGCAATATCAGAAAATTACTCTGTGACTGCGAAACATAGAATGGGAATGTCATTGCCAATTATTACAGACTTCTTTGTCCTGTGCTATTAGTAGGAAAGGGAATGAAGAATGGAAAACTGCTCTCATTTCTGGTCATTCTATATATAAATGCATCTTCTGGTTGTTTTTAATGAGGAGCTGAAGAAATACAAAGTCAAGAGCCAACCCACCAGGATGCAGAAAAGTCAGACACTTCGCCTTCTGCTGGGCAGAAGGCCAGCCGTGATGGGCCCAGGAGGAAGGGGTAAGACACAGCACTTCCAAGGGAATTTTTTACTTTTATTCTAGACATCTCTGAAATAAAGACTCCATCGTTTTTCAAGTCTGATGGCACTTCAATGACCCAGAGAAGTCAGAGACTTGACCGGGATAGCATGCTCCTATTATTCTCCTCAGGAAATGCAGTTTTAATTACTTTCAGTCTTAGATAAATAAAGGTCCCTTCTGCCCTGAACATGTAAGAGTTTTTCTTTCATTTGGCATATCTGATCTTGCACCATTTGGTTCTTGCTGTTCCTGGATAGAACGTTTCTTGTCTATAGAGGTGGCGAGGGCCTTTGTTGTAGAATGTCAACACCCCTCCCCTCCCCCAACCTGGGTACTGATAATAGGAAATATCTAAATGAAAGGTTACTTAACTGGGCTTTCAACATTATATCCCCTGTTTAAAATGTAGGTTTCCTTAAGGAAAAAAAATCACATTTGTCCACCTCAATAACTTCGTTCTGAAAGCAAATATAATAGGAATGGGAGGTACATAGAGAAGCAAGATTGAAGGAGTCACTGGGGAACGGGGCAAGAGGGTTCTGTCAAGGAAGAAAAGAGGCCCCCAAAATGCAGACTGTGTGGGTTGGAAGGCAGAGTGCTGCTTCGCACCCTTGCATTCTGCAATCTTCATTTCTCAGGCCAGTTTTGTGGCTGAGGTAGTGAGAGTTCTAACAGGCACCACGTCACTTTATGGCCCTTCCAGGTAGCATCACTTCATTCTCTTGGCAGAAACCAGTGTGAGTAACTGCCAGCATCTGAGCCTTTATCTGGCTCTACAGCAAGTCTGTTTTTTTAAGAAATCTTGAACTGTGAGTAGGAATGAAACCTAAATGTCACCTAACTCAAACATCCATGACTAACCATGTCTGCACTGATGAGCAGGGAGGAATGGGAAAGGTAGCCTACAGTAAACATACATCCTGTGTAACAATCTTCCTACCACATTGACTCCATCTGTCACTCCTCAGGGCTCTCACAGTGCCTTGTACCTGTGAATCACTTGTTACATTGCACTCTGACACCCCCCACGCACACACCCCACACTGAATCATGAGCTCCCTTGGTGGTGGACCTGTGGCTTAGTGTGTGTGTGTGTGTGCACGCTATAGCATCCAGCATAGGGCGCCTGGCTCATCAAAAACAATCAATGGCTTGATTGAATAAATAACTGAGAGCCCACAAGTGCTTCTAAAAGCTGTGGTTCTAGACCCTAGCGCAGACATCATTGCGTAGGTTACAGAATGGTGGGCCTGGAGCTGGGAGACAGTAAGTAACTCATCAACACAATGAATTATATATACCATGAGTCACTAAAAACCATCATAGCAGTGTACTGAGCTCTGTTGGACCTCAGAACTGGGATCTGAAGGTTCTCAGTCTTCAAGGAATATAACACCTAGCTGGGGAAAAAAGGTACACACCTTTTGTATAGAAGAATTTTAGGAAAATAAAAGATGACAATGTGAGCTCCATGAAAGCCTTTCTAAAACAAGATGAGGTGTTAATTACAAGAGATGTCATAAGGCAATAAATAATTAAGTAAATATTTAATAAGTGGCTTAGATAATCAATGTCAGGAGGGCACAGGGGCCATCAGTAAAGACATCAAATGGACGAGGACCTTCAAAGATGGATGGGGGCCAGGAAAGCCAAATTGCAGGATGGGGTGTGATTCCAGGTGGAGGAGACACCATAAGTTGAAGTGTGGAGGTTGGAACATGTACAAGGTGGTTCTCAGAGCAGCCTAGGCTGACATTATATTAAGTGCTATTCTCACCAAAAATGTGATTTCCAGTTAGATAGAAGCTTATGACTTAAACTTCCCCCCCTAGAAAACTGTACAAAGTAAAGTAAATGAACTGGTCGTCCAAATGCCATCACAAAACGAATATAGCTTTGGTTTTGTATTGAAGTGCATGTGGAAACCCCCACCTTTGGGCACTGGATAGCCTGGATCATGACTTGATATCCTTTCCTGAAAAGCTGTTTTTGCCTAAGTTCCAAATACTTTAGCGAAATGGGAATGCAGTCTGATTTCAACCCACATGAGACACCTCCATTATTCAAACTTCATTCCCGCAGGGAGAAATGTCATGGGAGAAAGACAGCTTCCACCACACGAGTTCAGTCACTTATTCCACAGGAATTGGCTGGGTTGTACTATGTGCCAGGCATCAGTCCAGGCTCGGGCCTGGTAGGAAACAAGAAGGTCAGAGTCTAAGAAGCTGCCACTTCAGTTTGTCTCAGAGGGTTGTTCTTGTTCCCCTTTCTAAGCAAGCCGTCTTCAAGCTCCCTGTTCTCAGCACCCCTGCAAGCAGGCTCGGGCCAGGCAATGCTCCTCCGTTCTCAGGTGACAGTGAGTTCCCAAAGTCAATGGTCTTTTTCTTAGCAGAGACAGGGGCATGGCTTACCGGCAGGTGGTATGTATGGCCTTAGGAGAATGTCACAAGCTCTTCCACTGCCCTTGACACTGAACTACAGAGGTGCTGGGGACTCCCCCAGAATCTCTCAGCCCCAAGGCCACTTTATTAAAGATTTGTTTGCTGTTGAAAATGTTAGAAATAGTGTTCTTGAAGTGATATTTTAAAATGCTTTCTTTCCTATCTTACTTTGAAGTATGTATCTGTAATTTCAGATTTCTTCTTAGCAAGTTCAGATCGGCAACCAGAGGAGAAATCATAACTCCCAAACCAGAAAGTGGGCGGAGCTACAGCTTGGACTTAGACAGCCAAAACTTCCGGAGTTTAAAGTCAACCCCTGGTTCAGACAGGTAAGACACATACAGATTGGGCAGTGGCACAGCCTGAGAATAAGGTTGATGTGTTCCCACCCAAACAAGGCTCCTGGAACCTGTAAAGTATTGCCTCTTGGAGAACTGCTAACCTGTAATGTGAAAACCCCGGGGGATTTTTTTTTTTTAGTTGAAATGGAAAACTCTTAGATTTCTTCTGGAATCACAGCTATTGAGATCATCTGTGTTACCAGCAGAGGTGAGACTTTGGGGCTGCAGTTCAAATGCAGATATACAGGGAAAATAAATGGTTTTCATTGATTTCTGGATCTTTTTCTGTTTAAGCATCTGGAAAAGAAACCTCTGAGTGTCATACACCTCCCTTACAGCATTTTAAAAATCATTAATAATTCCATCATTTGAATTGCCTCACAGAATTTGCATAAATTCTACTTTTTTCTAGTTCTACCTCCTCTAACTCGTTACCAAGGGGAGCAAGTGAGAATTTCTTATGCACAGAGCTATCTATCGCCTTGTCAAGAAAATTAAGGAGAAGTGGACAGCATAGCCAAGAGCACAGTCATTTCATATCAGGCTTGGTTTTCCTTATCCTGTTGGGACATAAGTCAAGGCTTATTTTCATGATTCGCTTATTATCAAACGCAGCAATGAGATAAAAGGTCTACCTTCATGTTCCGCTGGTTTGTCCAAATGTTAACTCCCTTTTGTTTGCTTGGAGCTGTAGTAGTTTTGCAGAGGCAGGTACTGAAAACTCTGTAGGTTCTACAAGCAGACTTGCATTTTCCCTGTCATTTTAGACCATGGAACAGCAAATTCCCCTAGAGAAGACACTCTTTTGAATATGGGTGTTTTTGGGGGGTGGTGACTCTCCGTACCTGTTCTGTTTTGCTCTGTAGCGTTCTTGCAGACTAATGTCACTTTATGTGTAAACCTGCACAGAAGAAAATAAAGAAGCATAAAATAAGTCCTTTATCATCCACTACCAAAAGAATATCACTGTATTTGATATTTTCCAAATCTTCAAGAATGTAGATCTATTTCCTTTATGATAAAAATTTTAAGCCATGGTTAATTTTGTCCCTCAAATAGTTCTCTTTGGCTTTCCTTGGGGTAGCCCCACGCTGTGTCCCACAACAACTTTATATAAAAATCTCATTTTTGTTTTCGCTTGTCGAACTCCTGACTTGTAGTGGCCAAAATTATTTAGACATGGAAGCAGCTAGTTTAGTGTCGCTGTTTTTGATCAACCTCTTGGGGGCTCTGTAGGTGAGCTGTACTTCACCTAGCATTTCAGAGGGAAAATATAGATAAAAGAGGAAATATGGAGTTCTTGTTAAAAAAAAAAAAGTCTTCTAGCCCAATAAACAGAATTAGATTATTCCATTTTAAATGAATTTGTCTTATAGTTATTTAACAGGAACAAGGAGCATGCTCTCCAATATCACAGAGCTTGCACTGTTCTTCCAGAATCTATCTGCCTCGGTCTATTCCTGCATCTTATCTACTGCTGGATATAAATAATTGTAAACCTATAAAGCCATGTGGACATGTTTCATACTGGTGTATTGACCCAGGAGTTTCTTGTTCTTGTAAGCTGGAAGGAGATCTCTAAGCAGGCTTTATCTTTTAAATTACAAATCCCAAAATGGTTTATAGATAATCAGAACAGAGTAGTCAGGGTGCTTTGGCTTATATATGCCAAGAACAATGTTTTCCCACGGAGAAAGAAAGTCAAGATGTTTGGGGGATTAGTAGGGCAAAATTTCCTTTCCTTAGAACACACAGTTACCACAGTGTGACTCATTCGTGGACTGCCACAGTGCCGTGAGTTACATTATCCCAAAAGTATTCCTTAGAAAGGTGAGGCGGAAGGTGGCTCATCTTTTCTCAACCCCCGTCACCTAAAGAGGTTCACTCCTTTTTATTTGCTTGGAGCTGCAGTAACTGCCAAGCCAAGCAGTAAAATTGTCAGACCTTCCTTTCTCTTTAGGTTTTGCGAGCGGAATTGCATTCTCCCCTGTAACTCATTTTAGGATATGGAGTAGCAGATTGCCCTGAAGAGATGGTAAGGTCCTGGTCTCTGGTCTGTTTCCTGACCCAGCTTAGCAATTAATTCCCCTTTCTCGTCCACAGTGCATATTTCTTCATGATTCATTGCTCTTTTCCTGGAGCAGCTGGGCGTGGGCATTCTTTTTAAAAACATATCATATCAGAGTGGGTAAGATGTTTTATCAGATGCCTGGCTGACTTCATTTCTCTTTCGTAGTTTCAAAGCAGAGGAAAGTATGAATGGGTTAGGCAAGGCCCAGAAGCCTCTCAGAAAGCATGGCAAATGGCTCTTCACTAGGTGCCAAGGATTGGACACATGAGGCAAAGGAGATTTTTTGTAAAGAATGTCAATGTAAACTATAGTTAATAAACAGAATGCTCTTCAAGGTAGTGATTCTGAATCCCTTTTACATGATGACAAATTATTGATGTGTGGCATAATTTGTGAGATATCTGTCTTAAGTAGTGCTCTCCCGGAAGCAAGCCCTCAGACAAGGATTCATAAGGGAGTGATTTATTGATGAAACGATTTCAGGAGAAATCAGTAAGGGAGTAATAGAAGCAGAATAAAGAAGGGAAAGAGGCTAAGCAATGTGCTGTCACAGGGGAGGTCTGAGTTTGAGAACACAGCTTGATCTTGCAAGGGATTCTGGAGCATAAAGTATATTTCTGAGTTTTTCCATTTTGGGGAGCTGGACCATTGCACTCCTATACCAATAAGTCATTGACTGTGGGTTCCCTTGGATAGGGTTTCCAGGTTTAGTAAATAAAGATACAGGATGCCCAGGTAAATTTGAATTTCAGATAAACAAGTTTTTTAAAGTATGTTTCATGAAAGATTATTTTCATTTGTATGCTAATTTTAGTATACATTATATGTATACTATATATATAATGTATAATATGCATTATATGCTAATGTTAGTATATGTTTATACTAAACATTATTCATTATCTGAAACTGAAATTTAATTGGGAGCTCTTTATTTTATCTGGTAACTCTACTATGGGGGTCGGGGTCACACACTCCAAGGAGTGTCCAGGCCTCTAGCCCAGTGTTAAAGGGCAAATCTCTGAAGGCTACAGGTGCAAGCCTTTATCAGAAAAGCACTCAGAAGCTAGGGATGAGCACCCAGAGCTGGTATAAGGGATCTGAGAGGATCTGGGTAGGACATCAACAATGTCCCCTAAAAAGCATAAAGGAAAGGTGGAACTTTGAACGTAAAATTCACTCTGTTCACTAAAAGTGGATAAAGGATGATGTGTTTCTCAGCATCATTTCTATCATGATATTGGAGGATATGGCAAACATTTTACCATGGGACCTTGTATGTAACCACCCAGTTTCTTACCCTCCCCTCCACTGCCCTACATCCAGCATGTACCAGTTTTATCCAGTTACTTCTGTTGCTCTCCCGAAGGCCTGGGACCAACCATCACAGTCTCCGCAAAGCCTCACGAGCAGTTTTGGTTGTCTCTGATCGGAAAGTAGAGACCACACCATCCAAGTCAGCCCTTAGCAGGTGCCCACCCTCATTCCCGGCACTGTGCTGGAGCAGGCATGCATGCTCGCTCTCCCTCCCTCCCTCTCTCCCTGTCCCTCTCTCATGCATTCCTTCATTCGTTCTCATCCATTCTTTCTCTCTCTGCCCCCACTCCAGTAAATATGGCATGTTTGGTACCTTCGTGACTAAAAAAATTCTTTCCTCTATATCTATTATTTTGACAAAGTGAGTTTTATGAAACCTATTCCATCATTACATGATACATACTTTTTTCATCAGAAGTAAAATATTTCCCTGCACCAAATGTAATTTTCATTGACATCTTGGCAATTAAGGTGTCAGTTATGCAGCACCCTCTTACTAGTAACTTGAGTTTAGCAAAGTGGGAATGTTCTAGCTCTGAGTCAGAACCACACCCATAAAGTTGATAGTGGTTTACTTTGTATATTAAATAAAACACTATATAGCCAGTTGCTGATGTGCTTAGCAAACTCCTCTCCCTACTACTAGGCTTTAAAAATTGTTCAGATTTATAGCACATCTCTAGAAGTATGTAAATATTATTCTATACTGCTAGCTATGACAGTTTCGTGAATCAAGGATGAGAGTTTGGTGACTCAAGGTCACAAAAGGATCAAGGCTATAAAGACTGTGCACCAAAGAAAAATTACTTTTACCTCTTTCCTGTGCCTTTACTTCATTTATCTGCTGCTAATTCCTCTTTCTTCCTATTTTAGCCTACGTTGGGTGAGCTTATCCTGCTTGGTGGGAACAAGGGGTGGGCAGTCAAAGCCACAAGTTGTCACAAATTCTAACAACATAAAGCAATTCACAAAGCCATGGTGACCTGAGAAGAGTGACTGACTCTAACTTCTGTGAAGTGACAGACATGTGACAGAATAGGTGGGGAAACAGATTCACAGGACTATTTAATGTGCTTGGACAGTGATCACATTGGTGGGAGCTACATAAGCTCTGGAGTTGCCAAGTAATTCTCCAGCTAGAAACTTCTCTTTACAACTCAAAACCATCCCTTTTTTTTTTCATGCCTCTATTTTTTTTTTTAAGATACTGACTGGTGTGTCCTATTTATTAGGCTGACAACTATGTACATGGATATGTTTATATATATATATATATATTTTTTTGCTCTTATTAATATACAATTACATGAGTAACATTACGGCTACTAGAATCCCACCACCATCAAGTCCCCACCACACACCCCACCGTAGTCACTGTCCATCAGTGCAGCAGGATGCCACAGAATCACCCCTTGTCTTCTCTGTGTTATACTGCCTTCCCCATATCCTCCCACCCAACCCCCACCCCCACCCCCACTACATTATGTGTGCTAATTGTAATAGCCCTTTTCCCCCCTTATCCCTCCCTTCCCACCCATCTTCCCCAGTCCCTTTCCCTTTGGTAACTGTTAGTACGTTCTTGGGTTCTGTGAGTCTGCTGCTATTTTATTCCTTAAGTTTTTTTCTTTGTTCTTATACTCCACAGATGAGTGAAATCATTTGATACTTGTCTTTTTCCACCTGGCTTATTTCACTGAGCATAATACCCTCTAGCTCCATCCATGTTGTTGCAAATGGCAGGATTTGTTTTCTTCTTATGACTGAATAATATTCCATTGTGTATATGTACCACATCTTCTTAATCCATTCATCTACTGATGGACACTTAGGTTGCTTCCATTTCTTGGCTATTGTAAATAGTGCTGCAATAAACATGGGGGTGCATCTGTCCTTTTCAAATTGGGCTGCTGCATTCTTAGGGTAAATTCCTAGGAGTGGAATTCCTGGGTCAAATGGTATTTCTATTTTGAGTCTTTTGAGGAACCTCCATACTGCTTTCCACAATGGTTGAACTAATTTGCAGTCCCACCAGCAGTGTAGGAGGGTTCCCTTTTCTCCACATCCTCGCCAACATTTGTTGTTGTTTGTGTTTTGGATGTTGGCCATCCTCACCGGTGTGAGGTGATATCTCATTGTGGTTTTAATCTGCATTTCTCTGATGATTAGCGATGTGGAGCATCTTTTCATGTGCCTGTTGGCCCATCTGAATTTCTTCTTTGGAGAAGTGTCTATTCATGTCCTCTGCCCATTTCTTAATTGGATTATTTGCTTTCTGTTTGTTAAGGTGCATGAGTTCTTTATATATTTTGGATGTCAACCCTTTATCAGATACGTTTTTATGAATATATTCTCCCATACTGTAGGATCTCTTTTTGTTCTACTGATGGTGTCCTTTGCTGTACAGAAGCTTTTCAGCTTGATATAGTCCCACTTGTTCATTTTTGCTTTTGTTTCCTTGCCCGGGGAGATATGGTCATGAAGAAGTTGCTCATGTTTATGTCCAAGAGATTTTTGCCTATGTTTTTTTCTAAGAGTTTTATGGTTTCATGACTTACATTCAGGTCTTTGATCCACCTTGAGTTTACCTTTGTGTATGGGGCTAGACAGTAGTCAGTTTCATTCTCTTACATGTAGCTGTCCAGTTTTTCCAACACCAGCTGCTGAAGAGGCTGTCATCTCCCATTGTATATCCAAGGCTCCTTTATCAAATATTAATTGACTGTATATGTTTGGGTTAATGTTTGGATTTTCTATTCTGTTCCACTGGTCTGTGGGTCTGTTTTGTGCCAATACCAAATTGTCTTGATTACTGTGGCTTTGTAGTAGAGCTTGAAGTCAGGAGTGTAATTCCCCCTGTTTTATTCCTCCTTCTCAGGATTGATTTGGCTATTCGGGGTCTTTTGTTGTTCCATATGAATTTTAGAATTATTTGTTCCAGTTCATTGAAGAAAGCTGTTGGTAGTTTGATAGGGATTGCATTGAATCTGTAGATTGCTTTAGGTAGTATAGCCATTTTGACAATATTGATTCTTCCTAGCCAAGAGCATGGGACGCATTTCCATTTGTTAGTGTCCTCTTTAATTTCTCTTAGGAGTGTCTTGTAGTTGTCAGAGTACAGGTCTTTCACTTCCTTCGTTAGGTTTATTCCTAGGTATTTTATTCTTTTTGATGCAATTGTGAATGGAATTGTTTTTCTGATTTCTCTTTCTGTTAGTTCATCATTAGTGTATAGGAAAGCAACAATTTCTGTGTGTTAATTTTGTATCCTGCAACTTTGCTGAATTCAGATATTAGTTCTAGTAGTTTTGGAATGGAATCTTTAGGGTTTTTATGTACAGTATCATGTCATCTGCAAATAGTGACAATTTGACTTCTTCTTTACCAATCTGGTTGCCTTGTATGTCTTTGTTTTGTCTGATTGCTGTGGCTAGGACCTCCAGTACTATGTTGAATAACAGTGGAGAGAGTGGGCATCCCTGTCTTGTTCCCGATCTTAGACGAAAAGCTTTCAGCGTCTCGCCATTAAGTATGATGTTAGCTGTGGGTTTGTTATATATAGCCTTTATGATGTTGAGGTACTTGCCGTCTATACCCATTTTGTTGAGAGTTTTAATCAGGAATGGATGCTGAATTTTGTCAACTGCTTTTTCAGCATCTATGGAGATGATCATGTGGTTTTTGTTCTTCTTTTTGTTGATGTGGTGGATGATGTTGATGGATTTTCGAATGTTGTACCATCCTTGCATCCCTGGGATGAATCCCACTTGATCATGGTGTATGATCCTCTTGATGTATTTTTGAATTCGGTTTGCTAATATTTTGTTGAGTATTTTTGCATCTACGTTCATCAGGGATATTGGTCTGTAATTTTCTTTTTTGGTGAGGTCTTTGCCCGGTTTTGGTATTAGAGTGATGCTGGCTTCATAGA
The DNA here is from genome assembly GCA_032199065.1 of Smutsia gigantea. NCBI lineage: Eukaryota > Metazoa > Chordata > Mammalia > Pholidota > Manidae > Smutsia > Smutsia gigantea. The sequence goes on along the minus strand of JAVSCE010013562.1, from coordinate 14,458 downwards.
ATGAGTTTGGAAGTATTCCCTCCTCTTCTATTTTTTGGAAAACTTTAAGGAGAATGGGTGTTATTTCTTCTCTATATGTCTGGTAGAATTCAGAGGTGAATCCATCTGGTCCGGGGGTTTTGTTCTTGGGTAGTTTTTTGATTACCGATTCAATTTCGTTGCTGGTGATTGGTCTGTTTAGTTTTTCTGTTTCTTGCTTGGTCAGTCTTGGAAGGTTGTATTTTTCTAAGAAGTTGTCCATTTCTTCTATGTTTTCCAGCTTGTTAGCATATAGATTCTCATAATATTCTCTTATGATTCTTTGTATTTCTGTGGGGTCCGTTGTGATTTTTCCTTTCTCATTTCTGATTGTGTTTATGTGTGTAGATTCTCTTTTTCTCTTAATGAGTCTGGCTAGGGGTTTATCTATTTTGCTTATTTTTTCAAAGAACCAGCTCTTGGTTTTATTGATTTTTTCTATTGTTTTATTCTTCTCAATTTTATTTATTTCTTCTCTAATCTTTATTATGTCCCTCCTTCTGGTGACTTTGAGCCTCATTTGTTCTTCTTTTTCCAATTTCAGAAATTGTGTCTTTAGACTATTCATTTGGGAATGTTCTTCCTTCTTTAAATAGGCCTGGATTGCAATAAACTTTCCTCTTAGAACTGCCTTTGCTGCGTCCCACAGAAGTTGCGGCTTTGTGTTGTTGTTGTCATTAGTCTCCATATATTCTTTGATTTCTGTTTTGATTTGATCGTTAACCCGTTGATTAATTAGGAGAGTGTTGTTAAGTCTCCATGTATTTGTGAGCCTTTTTGATTTCTTTCTAAAATTTATTTCTAGTTTTATACCTTGGTGATCTGAGAAGTTGGTTGGTAGGATTTCAATATTTTTGAAATTACTGAGGTTCTTTTTGTGGCCTAGTATGTGGTCTATTCTGGAAAATGTTCCATGTGCACTTGTGAAGAATGTGTATCCTGTTGCTTTTGGGTGTAGAGTTCTGTAGATGTCTGTTAGGTCCATCTGTTCTAGTGTGTTGTTCAGTGCCTCTGTGTCTTTACTTATTTTCTGTCTGGTTGATCTGTCCTCTGGAGTGAGTGGTGTGTTGAAGTCTCCTAAGATGAATGCATTGCTGTCTATTTCCTCCTTTAATTCTGTTAGTATTTGTCTCACATATGCTGGCGCTCCTGTGTTGGGTGCATATATATTTATAATGGTTATATCTTCTTGTTGGACTGACCCCTTTATCATTATGTAATGTCCTTCTTTATCTTTTGCTACTTTCTTCGTTTTGAAGTCTATTTTGTCTGATACAAGTACTGCAACACCTGCTTTTTTCTCTTTGTTGTTTGCATGAAATATCTTTTTCCATCCCTTCACTTTTAGTCTGTGTATATCTTTGGATTTGAGGTGAGTTTCTTGTAGGCAGCATATAGATGGGTCTTGCTTTTTTATCCATTCTGTTACTTTGTGTCTTTTGATTGGTCCATTCAGTCCATTTACATTTAGGGTGATTACTGATAGATATGTACTTATTGCCATTGCTGGCTTTAGATTTGTGGTTACCAAGGGTTCAAGGGTTGCTTCTTTACTATCTAACAATCTAACTTAACTTTCTTGTTAAGTTATTGTAAACATAGTCTGATGTTTCTTTATTTCTCTCCCTTCTTATTCCTCCTCCTCCATTCTTTCTATAATAGGTGTTTTATTCTTTGCCTTTAGTTAGTATTTGGATGGTCTGCTTTCTTTGCTATGATTTTATTTTCTCTGGTGACATCTTTTTAGCCTTAGGTGTGCTTCCATCTAGAGCAGTCCATTTAAGATATCCTGTAGTGGTGGTTTATGAGAGGCAAATTCTCTCAACTTTCGTTTGTCTGGAAATTGTTTAATCCCTCCATCATATTTAAATGATAATCGTGCTGGATACAATATTCTTGGTTCGAGGCCCTTTTGTTTCATAACGTTAAATATATCATGCCATTCTCTTCTGGCCTGTAAGGTTTCTGTTGAGAAGTCTGATGATAGTCTGATGGGTTTTCCTTTGTAGGTGATCTTTTTTCTCTCTCTAGCTGCCTTTAATACACTGTCTTTATCTTTGATCTTTGCCATCTTAATTATTATGTGTCTTGGTGTTGTCTTCCTTGGGTCCCTTGTGTTGGGAGATCTATGAGCTTCGGTGGACTGCGAGACTACTTCCTTCCCCAGTGAGGGAAAGTTTTCAGCAATTATTTCTTCAAAGACACTTTCTATCCCTTTTTCTCTCTCTTTTTCCCCTGGTACTCCTATAATGCGAATATTGTTCCATTTGGATTGGTCACACAGTTTTCTTAATATTCTTTCATTCCTAGAAATCCTTTTATCTCTCTCTGCCTCAGCTGCTCTGTATTCTTGTTCTCTGTTTTCTATTCCATTAACAGTCTCTTGCATCTCATCCATTCTGCTGTTAAGCCCGTCGATCGCTTGTCTGATTTCTGCATTGTCTTTCCTCAGTTCCCTCACTTCCTCCCTCAGCTCTTGCACATTTCTCTGTAGGTCCATCAGCATGGTTATGACTTTTATTCTGAATTCTTTTTCAGGAAGACTGTGCATTTCCATCCCTTCAGACTCCCTCTGTGGGGTTGTCTGGTTGATTTTGGTCTGAACCATATTCCTCTGTCTTTTCATGGCTATAGAATTGGTCACTGATAGTTGCCACGTATGTCAGCTGGGCTCTTTAAGACCGCCTCTTGGGGTGCCGAGTCCTCTCAGGTGTAGCTGCACGCTGTGCGCTTTCCTGTGTATTCTCGTCTCTCTTTTAGGAATAGATGTATTTGCTGTGTTTTCGTAGATAAGTATAGTGTTGGGAGGAGATTTCTGCTGCCCTGCTCACACCGCCATCTTCCCGGAAGTCCCTTGGCAAATCTTAAACTTAGAGGTACAGAAGAGAAAGTGCCACTAAAATAGACTCTTGTCTTGATTAATTGCACCTGGAGTTTGGCGTCGAGTCCTGCTTTTGCTGACTCCAGAATAATCAGGGCAGGAAGACGGATCAGGCATGTGCCGGCGGCCGCAGGACCAGAAGCCCCGCACACCCCCCACCAGAATGTTCAAAGCTTAGGCGGAGGCCCTCACTGCGTTCAGAAGGGAACCGGGAGGCACTCTGTAGGATGTCTTTTTGTTCTACTAATGGTGTCCTTTGCTCAACAGAAGCTTTTCAGCTTGATATTGTCCCACTTGTTCATTTTTGCTTTTGGTTCCCTTGCCTGGGGAGACATGTTCATGAAGAAGTTGCTCATGTTTATGTCCAAGAGATTTTTGCCTATATTTTTTTTCTAAGAGTTTTATGGTTTCATGACTTACATTCAGGTCTTTGATCCATTTTGAATTTACTTTTGTGAATGTGGTTAGACAGTAATCCAGTTTCATTCTCTTGCATGTAGCTGTCCAGTTTTGCCAGCACCAGCTGTTGAAGAGGCTCTCATTTCCCCATTGTATATCCACAGCTCCTTTATCATATATTAATTGACCATATATGCTTGGGTTTATATCAGGGCTCTCTATTCTATTCCACTGCTCTATGGGTGGGTCTGTTCTTGTGCCAGTACCAAATCGTCATGATTACGGTAGCTTTGTGGTAGAGCTTGAAGTCAGAGAGCATAATTCCCCCTGTTTTTTCCTCCTTCTCAGGATTGCTTTGGCTATTTGAGGTCTTTTGTGGTTCCATATGAATTTTAGAACTATTTGGTCTAGTTCATTGAAGAATGCTTTTGGTATTTTGATAGGGATTGCATTGAATCTTTAGATTGCTTTAGGCAGGATGGCCATTTTGACAATATTTATTCTTCCTAGCCAAGAGCATGGGATGAATTTCCATTTATTAGTGTCCTCTTTAATTTCTGTTAAGAGTGTCTTATAGTTTTCAGGGTATAGGTCTTTCACATTGTTGGTTAGGTTTATTCCTAGGTATTTTATTCTTTTTGATGCAATTGTGAATGGAATTGTTTTCCTGATTTCTTGTTCTGCTAGTTCATCATTAGTGTATAGAAATGCAACAGATTTCTGTGTATTAATGTTGTATACCACAACATTGCTGAATATTAGATCTAATAGTTTTGGAGTGGATTCTTTCGGGTTTTTTATTTACAATATCACGTCATCTGCAAACAACGACAGTTTGAGTTCTTCCTTGCTGATCTGCATGCCTTTTCTTTCTTTGTGTTGTCTGATTTCCGTGGGTAGGACCTCCAGTACTATATTGAATAAAAGTGGGGAGAGTGGGCATCCTTGTCTTGTTCCTGATCTTAAAGGAAAAGCTTTCATCTTCTCGCTGTTAAGTATAATGTTGGCTGTGGGTTTGTCATATATGGCCTTTATTATGTTGAGGTACTTGCCCTCTATACACATTTTGTTGAGAGTTTTTATCGTGAATGGATGTTGAATTTTGTCAAATGTTCTTTCAGCATCTATGGAGATAATCACGTGGTTTTTGTCCTTCTTTTTGTTGATGTGGTGGATGATGTTGATGGATTTTCAAATGTTGTACCTTCCTTGCATCCCTGAGATGAACCCCACTTGATCATGATGTATTTTTGAATTCAGTTTACTAATATTTTGTGGAATATTTTTGCATCTATGTTCATCAGGGATATTGGTCTGTAATTTTCTTTTTTTGTGGTGTCTTTGCCTGGTTTTGGTATTAGAGTGAAGAATGAGTTTGGGATTATTTCTTCCTCTTGTACTTTTTGGAAAACTTTAATGAGTATGGGTATTAGGTCTTCACTAAATGTTTGATAAAATTCAGAAGTGAAACCATCAGGTCCAGGTGTTTTGTTCTTAGGTAGTTTTTTTATTACCAGTTGAATTTCCTTGCTGGTAATTGGTCTATTCAGATTTTCTGTTTCTTCTTGGGTCAGTCTTGGAAGGTTGTATTTTTCTAGAAAGTTGTCCATTTCTTCTAGGTTATCCAGTTTGTTAGCATATAATTTTTCATAGTATTCTCTAATAATTCTTTGTATTTCTGTGGTGTCTGTAGTGCTTTTTCCTTTCTCATTTCTGATTCTGTTTATGTGTGTAGACTTACTTTTTTTCTTAATAAGTCTGGCTAGGGGTTTATCTATTTTGTTTATTTTCTCAGAGAAGCAGCTCATTCTTTCATTGATTCTTTCTATTATTTTATTCTTCTTGATTTTATTTAGTTATGCTCTAATCTTTATGTCCCTCCTTCTACTGACTTTGGGCCTCATTGCTCTTCCTTTTCTAGTTTCATTAATTGTGAGTTTAGCCTGTTCATTTGGGATTGTTCTTCTTTCCTGAGGTAGGCCTGTATTGCAATATACTACCCTCTTAGCATGGCCTTCGGTGCGTCCCACAGATTTTGTGGTGTTGAATTATTGTTGTCATTTGTCTCCATATATTGCTTGATCTCTGTTTTTATTTGGTCATTGATCCATTGATTATTTAGGAGCATGTTATTAAGCCTCCATGTGTTTGTGGGCTTTTTCATCTTCTTTGTGTAATTTATTTCTAGTTTCATACCATTGTGATCTGAGAAGCTGGTTGGTACAATTTCAATCTTTTTTAATTTACCGAGGCTCTTTTTGTGGCCTAGTATATTATCTATTCTTGAAAATGTTCCATGTGCCCTTGAGAAGAATGTGTATCCTGTTGCTTTTGGATGGAGTGTTCTGTAGATGTCCGTTAGGTCCATCTGTTCTAATACATTGTTCAGTGCCTCTGTCTCTGTATTTATTTTCTGTCTGGTTGGTCTGTCCTTTGGAGTGAGTGGAGTGTTGAAGTCTCATAAAATGAATGCATTGCATTCTATTTCCCCCTTTAATTCTCTTAGTATTTGTTTCACATATGTAGGTGATCCTGTGTTGGGTGCATAGATATTTATAATAGTTATATCCTCTTGTTGGACTGACCCCTTTATCATTTTGTAATGTCCTTCTTTGTCTCTTGTGACTTTCTTTGTTTTGAAGTCTATTTGTCTAATACAAGTACTGCAATTCCTGCTTTTTAATCCCTATTAGTTGCATGAAATATCTTTTTCCATCCCTTCACTTTCAGTCTGTGTATGTCTTTGGGTTTGAAGTGAGTCTCTTGTAGGCAGCATACAGATGGGTCTTGTTTTTTTATCCAGTCAGTAACTCTGTGTCTTTTGATTGATGCATTCAGACCATTTGCATTTAGGGTGATTATCGATTGGTATGTACTTATTGCCATTGCAGGCTTTAGATTCGTGGTTACCAAAGGTTCAAGGGTAACTCCCTTACTATCTAAGAGTGTAATTTAACTCACTTCATATGCTAGTACAAACATAACCTAAAGGTTCTTGTTTTTCCCTCCTTTTTCTTCCTCCTCTGTTCTTTATATGTTAGGTGTCATATTCTGTACTCTTTGTCTATCCCTTGATTGACTTTGGGTATAGTTGATTTGATTTAGCATATGCTTAGTAATTTATTGTTCTGCTTTGCTGTGGTTTTATTTCCCCTGGTGACATCTTTTTAGCCATAGGAATACTTCCATCTATAGCAGTCCCTCCAAAATGCACTGTAGAGGTGGTTTGTGGGAGGTAAGTTCTCTCAGCTTTTGCTTATCTGAAAATTGTTTAATCCCTCCTTCAAATTTAAATGATAACCTTGCCCTGTATAGTATTCTTGGTTCGAGGCCCTTCTGCTTCATTACATTAAATATATCATTCCACTCCCTTCTGGCCTGTAATGTTTTTGCTGAGAAATATTATGGGTTTTCCTTTGTATGTGATCTTTTTTCTCTCTGTAGCTGCTTTTAAAAGTCTGTCTTTATCCTTGATTATTACCATTTTAATTATTATATGTCTTGATGTCGTCTTCCTTGGGTCCCTTGTGTTGGGAGATCTGTGCACCTCCATGGCTTGAGAGACTATCTTCTTCCCCAGATTGGGGAAGTTTTCAGCAATTACCTCCTCAAAAATAGCTCCTATCCCCTTTTCTCTGTTTTCTTCTTCTGGTGCCCGTATTATGCGGATATTGTTCCGTTTGTATTGGTCACACATTTCGTTTCTCTCAATACTGTTTCATTCTTAGAGATCCTTTTTTCTCTCTGCACCTCAGCTTCTTTGTATTGCTCTTCTCTAATTTCTATTCCATTTACCCTCTCTCCTACTACATCTAATCTGCTTTAAATCCTCCATTGTATTTTTCATTTCAGATATGGAATTTCTTAATGATTGAATCTCCTTCTTAAATTCGTCCCTGAGTTCTTGAATATTTTTCTGTACCTCCATGAGCATGTTTATGATTTTTATTTTGAACTCTCAGGAAGATTGGTGAGTTCAGTTTCATTTGGTCCTTTTTCTGGGGTTTGTGATATTTTAGTCTGAACCAGGTTCCTTTGACGTTTCATAATTCTATGTGGTGCCCTCTAATGCCCAGAAGCTCTAGTCTCTGGAGCTGCTCAGCCCCTAGAGTGAGGTTGGGGGTCGTAGGGGAGCGGCGCTGGTGCCTTGGGGCAGGAAAAAGCTGTTTCCTCATTCCCGACTGCAGTGCTTATGTCCAGTATCAGAGCCAGTGGGCTGAGCTTACAGGTGTAAGCTTCTGTGCTTGGTGTTTCTTGCTGTTGTAGGTGGGGCCTCTGACTGGCCTGACACCAGCGCAGTGACTGCCGGTTTGTGAGCAGGTGCCGGCAGGCCAGGAGGAAGGTGCAGCAGGCTGTGTGTCACAGTGGTGGGCCTTGGAGCTGAGTAGGCAGCTGGGGGCATGGGGCGCCTAAGCTCCTTAAAGTTCCCAACCCGCTGGGCAGAGTGTGCCCAGACAATCTTGTCCACCTATCCCTTCTCCCGCGTAGTAAGCTCCATGCAAACCCTGCCCCTTCAGCAGCCCTCTCGTGCTAGGTAGCCTCTCAGACCACCTGCCTTTCCTTTGTCCCAGAGCGGCCAGATGTGGATCCCCGTCCTCCACAAATGGCCGGAATCTCAGTCTTTCAAGCACTCCACCTGTCCCAGCTCCCCAACCCCGGCAAGCTCCAGAGCACCACGCAATGTAGGTCTGTGGTCCAAAGAATGCCTCCAGGGCTGGGTGTTCAGCAGTTCTAGGCTTCCACTCCCTCCCTGCTCCATTTCTCTTCCTCCCGCCAGTGAGCTCGGGCAGGGGAAGGGCTTGGGTCCTGCTGGATCAAGGCTTTCGTGAGGTCTGCTCTGTTCATGAGGTCTGTATGCAGTCTGGTGCTGCCTTCTTTCCTGTTGCTGTTTTAGGGCTAGTTTTATTAAGTATATTTTCACACTATATGTGGTTTTGGGAGGAATTCTCTGTCTCACCTCTCACGCCACCATCTTCAATCGATTCTAAATCCATTCCTTTTTAAACCCATCCTTTGCCCATCAATCTTGATTTGGATTTCCCATGAAGCAAAGCTGAAATAGGAATTCCAGAGCAAGTAATTTATTTGTAATGTTGTCTTGGATATCAAGGGGAGTGGGGAAGTGATCCAGAGAAGAGAAGGAAGCCAAAAGAGTATGTCATTAACCCATTTACTATCATGGGCAACTAGAGCTCAATCTCAGTGACAACTGTAGGAAACAGTGTCCAACATACCCCAGAGTTATCCAGCCAAGAGATTGAGAATCTAGGGTATTTATGAGCCAGCTCCCTGTTCATCACTGGTTGAGGGCTGATTCTGGAACACTGACTCTCTGATACTTCTGACTTGGTTTGTGTACAGGAGTTCCATGCCTTTGTGAGCCAAAAAAAGTGCTCAGGCATAGAGTTGTGGGTGTTGGCAGTGATAGGATTCTGAGGGTAGAGGTGAATGCTGAGGGAAAAAGGGTGGCTGTGGTCAGCTGCAACATCCCTCACCAACTGCTCTCAGACCTCTTCCAGAACTTCAGTTTGTCAGACCACCAGTTGTTCAATCCCTTAGTTATGTTTACTTCATTTGCATATGATATTCCTTACTATAACATCAATAATATGAGGACATATACAGACTCAGTAGTTCAGCCCGACCCTGGACATTATACTTTGGCTGAACTACAGCTGGATTCTTGAACTTCCCTCATTCTTGTGGTCAAATGATTGTAAGCCCAAAGATGCCTCCTTGCTATCCTGTCTGTTTCTCCAGCCATTTCCCAAGATTCACTGCTTTAGCATGTTCCATCTCTGTGAACCAAATTTAACACATTTCCCTCCTCCAGTATAATGCATTTCTCTCTTACTCACTGTTTACCTTGAGATGTATTATGTGATTTGTATATTCTCAGGGTAGCTAAGCTGCAAATCAGTGAGGAGTAGAGATACATGATGTGCTCACCCATGCATTCTATTTATACAAGTAAATTCAACACACTGTTCTGCCAACGTTATTAACCTAGTACTATGTGCCAAGTGGTAAATGTGGACGTTCTGAGACAGTGGTACTGTTTCACCCCTTCCAATTTGGTAGGGAAGATTGGGCTAACTAAACAATTAATTTCAAGGCAGTATGGTATCTTGACAAAAAGATGTTCTGTGTGGTATGGGAAAATCAAAGACAGGCATTTATCCTTCCAGAAGATTCAGGAAAAGTTCATGGACATGACCCCTAAGGAGTTTTAAGGGATGAGGAAGACTTGACCAGGCAAAGAAACGTAAGAACATTCTACACAGGGGAACAGAAAGTGCAAAGGCAAAGAGGCGTAAAACAACCTTGCATGTTCTGGAAAACGAACAGTTCAGGGTTTTTAGACTATGAACATTGAAGTGTGCTGGACAAGAGATAAAATAAGAGAGCTAAGCTGGATCAGGATATGGCTGGCTTTGGAACCTTGCTAACTTTTATTAGCAACATAGCATCCCAGGTAGAGCAAGATTTTAGCAAAGTACAGAGGAAGTAGAGGAAGTGCTTGTTCCATTTAGTTATGAAAGCTGAGTTCTGCTAAAAAGACGTGCTTTTCTTGGGGTCTGTAGGACAAGGCAGTTGGCTCTCTTCTTGTTCCTGACTTCTGGTCCACCCAGGGTTTTTGTGGCTGCTGGCCTCTCCTCCAACCAGTACTTATATGTCTTCCAGCCAGTAGTTAGAAAGAAGACATGGGACCTGGATTTTATTGTGATGGTGAAAGACCCAAATATTGTCAGACTGAGTGACCTACCTATTGTTAACTTCTTTTGCTTCATGCCCAGAGTCCTTCCCTTATGGTGACTGTCTCCTCCATTTTAGTGAGAGTCTTTCTAAAGGAAACAGATCTTTTAAGGGAACCCTAAACATTTTAAACTACCAAACAAGTAATCTTTTTGTTTTAATAAATCAAATTATAAGGGTTCTTCGTATGCTTAACACTGAGATTCAGTGAACAAAATTTCATTGCATACCACCACCTTGTATTACCTTTGTCCTTTTTCCAAAAAGGAAAAGGAAGGGAAACAGGTGGCTTCAGGGGAAAGTGTAGCTAGAGGAGCTGCCTGATGAATTTCCACTTCTTCCTCATTTTTCTGCTTCCCTAATTCTACATGCAAAAGTTCCTACAATGGTTCACTTGTGCCTAAGTATGACACACACACATGTACACACACATGTGTACACAAATGCACCCAGTACCTGAAATTCATTCCTTTGGGGTGTGTTGGGCTCTCCAAGGAGTGTGGTTTTTAAATGGAGGCACCCCTGTCTCCATTTGTGTGCCTGAGTGCATGGACACACACATATGGATCAGTAAACCTTTTCTGTAAAGGTACAGATAGTTAATATTTTTGGCTTTGTGGGCCAGATGGTCTCTGACTCAACTGCTCAGCTCTGCCATTGGAGCATGAGAGCAGCTATAGATTGTACATAAATTGAAGGGCATGCCTGCGTTATAATGAAACTATTGATGGGCACTGAATTTGAATGTCATGTGATTTTCACATGTCACAAAATATTCTTCTTTCAATTTTTTTTAGCCACTTAAAAATCTAAAAAGCACTCTTAGATCACTGGCTCACAAAATAGGCGGTGGGCCCAATTCAATCCACAGGCCACAGTTCGCTGATCACTGGGACAACACATTCACTCACTAACACAGAAAGTGTCTTTCCATGTATCACAGGTTGAGCCGTGAGGGCAGCTCAGCTCTCTTGATGTGAGTGAGCACTGGACTGAATGAAGGAAATAGTGGGATGAGAGGCAGGGAAATGTAGGTGAAGAGATGTCTGAGATGAGGGAATTTAAACTAATCCACAGTTTAGCCCAGTGTTTTCTCAGCCTTGGCTGCATATTAGAATCACCTTGGTGGTGGGGATAAAACATGTGGATGCCTACATCCCATGTCTAGAGAGTCTGATGTGATCAGTCTTGGGTGTGGCCTGGGCATGGGAATTTTTCAAAACTCCCTTCGTGTTTCTGATGTGCAGCCAAGGTGAGGACTACCTATCTCATTTAAGACTGGTGACAAAGACATAGTATTTGGGGATCACCAAAGACTGGAAGGTTGAACTCTGGTCAACTTTTTTCTCATTCTCATTTTAAAAAATTTATTTATTTATTTATTTTCTAAATTTTTAAAAATCAAAGTATCATTGATAGACAATCTTATGGTGGTTTCAAATATACAACACAATGGTTCAACAGTTACCTATATTATTAAATCCTCACCCCCTCTAGTGTGGTCACTACCTATCAATGTAGTAAAATGTTACAGAACCATTAACTGTATTCTTCATGCTGTATTACTATGTGACCAACCTGTATTGGGACTGTGAATTATTGTGCCCCTTGATCTCCTCTCCCCTACCCTCCTGAGCCCCTCCCCTTTGGTAACCACTAGTCTCTTCTTGGGGTCTATGAGTCTACTGCATCTCGTTCTCATTTTTAACATCTCTTTCCCATTGAACAGGCTTACCTCTCTTTCTGAGTACAGCCTCCCTTGCCTGTGTGTTTCTGACATATTCTTTACAGATCTGAAATAACTAAGTTAGGGAAGCTCATAAACAGCAGAAAGAATGTCACGCAGTCTCTGTGTCATGCTGTACCCTAGCCTCATTGTCGCAGTATCTCTCAGGTTAATGCTGCCTTGTGGCTGATCTTCCTCAGGGGAACACTCACTTAACCACACAGACATAGGCCAGCCCTGTCTGCCCCCTCTGGGAAGGCTGGATCAGGGGAAATTCTTTCTGGACTACAACTCCTGGGAGACAGTTACATAAACCACAAAGGCAACTCATTTACTTATAGTCTTTGTCTCCTACCCTTGTATCCTTTATCTAGAAATGGATATATCCAGGAACCATTATCAAGGTTTTGGGCTAAGATGAAATTAGGGATAACAAAATGAAAGGAATTTAAAATGCATTCATAAGCTGAAGTAAATGAGATTCTTTCCTACTCCAGGAAATACATCTTTCCAGTAGCTCAGAGAATCCAAACTGCCAGACAATGTCATATCCCCACACTTTAGGCCCTAATAGAACAAGATAAATGCAGCTCTTTCTTATCAGTTTCCCCTTAAGCAAATTGTAGTTGCGTTGTCAACACTAATTTCTAACACTTCGAATTTATATATCAATAACATGGTATCTGAATGAAAAATAACTCTTAATTGAACTTAAAGCTTTTCTGATGTAGGCTTGAGGAAACTTTTGTCCTCTTCCTATTTAAGTGGCAAAGATTCATGTAATTTTATATCCTATTTTATATAACATCTACAAGAGTTGGCACCCAAATATTTATGATATTCTGCCTCATTAGACTAAATCCTTTATAGTCTAATCAACCAAAACAATCAAGTGAGAGGAAAATATTTTTGAGACACTCACAGTAAATGTCAGGGACACATGTGAAAGTATATGTCATTTTGAGATAATGCTTCTGGCAACAATAATTTCCAGGAGCTGACTTACAAGCATAAAAATTTTTCCCATATTACAGGATAGCCTCTTGAATGTCATCACCACGATTAATCAGCTTCTGCCAGGGCTTCTACATAAGTAGGATTTTGTGTTCTCATGAGGCTAATCCATGATGGGAACACTTTTTAAAACCACCTGGGTCAGGGAGGAACTTCAGGACAGACATAAGCAGAAGTATCTACATGAGTACCTTTGGATTATACTTCTTTGTCTCATCTCTGCAAGATTCACTTCTAGCCTTTCTTTTTTTTTTTTAAAGGGGATTTTGCCTCAAACAGTAGAGAGATTTTTGTAGTAATATTGTATGAGTAGCAAACCTATGGTTAGGGCACAGCATTACTCTAAACCCTTTCTAAGTAGGACTTCTGAGGTAAGCGGAATCACTTGGAAAGGTATGACTATGGTTAACTCTTGTCAAATGTAGAAATTGCCTAAGGTAGGAGGCCTTAGGAAGAAGGAACTTTGAATTTCAAATTGTATCAATCTAATCACAAAATTTTATTGTCTTGTCAGAATCAAAAGACACAGTTATAGGCCCCTTCTGAGCAGAGTCTACGGTACTATAATTTACTTAGAGTGCTGTCTCTAGAAAGAAGAGCCCAGAGGCTGTTTCTATGTGGTATCAAAGGAATGCTACCCAGAAAATGTTCATACTTCTCTTAATCAAATTCCAAGAAACTAACACCAGCTCTCTGATCCTTTGATTCTTTTCTTGTTGACAGCTCATTCTTTTAATATAGAACCTGCCCAGTTCTAATGGTTTGATCTTGGTGAAATGCTAAATAAGCAATATGAGAAAGTAGAATGAGCACAGGCTTTGGGGAGACAGACATGTCTCAGTTTTTATCCTGACTTTGTCGTGTACTGACTGTGTGACGTGGTCGTGGAGTGTGTGTGTGCGTACACACGTGTGCATGTGTGGAATAATTGTTTGACCTCTCCAAGACTCAGTTTCTTCATCTTTAAAATAGGAATGCTAAGACTGTACCTTATTTTACAGGGATGTTGGTGAATGGAAAGTGTCTACCACCTAGAAAATACTCAGGAAATGCAGCTGCTATTTGCATAATTATTGTGGGTGGTGGTGGACAGTAGTATCAGCCAAGGCATATCTGATTTTGGTGGCTTCTCTGGTACATAGCCTTAAGAACACTTAGGAGCTGTGATTGACAGCTCCCATGGACATTCCCAATTCTTTCTCCGGCCAGATTTATCTTCTAGTAATGACATATGCACAGTCATGCATTCTTTTTGAAGAATACCCTTTTTTTATTCCTTTACATCCTTTGAGTGGCTCAATTGAAAGTCCTAATCACTATTAGCTATCACTGTTATGCCTTAACAATAAGATGTTTATTATTACAGGTGTACTTATAACTTATTAAAATAGTAACTAGAGTGAAATTCATAAGGGATTCTATTTTATCATATTTTGTGCTCACTGAAGGTAAAGAATAAATAAGAGCAAACATTACCCTTAAACGCTAATTTGGCAAAACTTACATTGACTTACAAAGCTCCATTTAATAAGAAAATCATGGTCACCTCAAGGGCAAGAACTGTTTTCTCATTAATCATTATTGAATGGAATCTAATCAGTTTTAGCAAACATGAAAGTGAATCAAGCACATTCACCAAATTCTTATACCCCATTTATGAAATG
>JAVSCE010013561.1:0-19176 GCA_032199065.1 Smutsia gigantea | reverse complement strand
CCATTTTGACAATATTTATTCTTCCTAGCCAAGAGCATGGGATGCATTTCCATTTGTTAGTGTCCTCTTTAATTTCTCTTAGGAGTGTCTTGTTGTTTTCAGAGTACAGGTCTTTCACTTCCTTCGTTAGGTTTATTCCTAGGTATTTTATTCTTGTTGATGCAGTTTTGAATGGAATTGTTTTTCTGATTTCTCTTTCTGTTAGTTCATCATTAGTGTATAGGAAAGCAACAGATTTCTGTGTGTTAATTTTGTATCCTGCAAATTTGCTGAATTCAGATATTAGTTCTAGTAGTTTTGGAATGGAATCTTTAGTGTTTTTTATGTACAGTATCATGTCATCTGCAAATAGTGACAATTTGAATTCTTCTTTACCAATCTGGATGCCTTGTATGTCTTTGTTTTGTCTGATTGCTGTGGCTAGGACCTCCAGTACTATGATGAATAACAGTGGAGAGAGTGGGCATCCTTGTCTTGTTCCCGATCGCAGATGAAAAGCTTTCAGCGTCTCGCCGTTAAGTATGATGTTAGCTGTGGGTTTGTCATATATAGCCTTTATGATGTTGAGGTACTTGCCCTCTATACCCATTTTGTTGAGAGTTTTAATCAGTAATGGATGCTGAATTTTGTCAAATGCTTTTTCAGCATCTATGGAGATGATCATGTGGTTTTTGTTCTTCTTCTTGTTGATGTGGTGGATGATGTTACGGATTTTCTAATGTTGTACCATCCTTGCATCCCTGGGATGAATCCCACTTGATCATGGTGTATGATCCTCTTGATGTATTTTTGAATTCGGTTTGCTAATATTTTGTTGAGTATTTTTGCATCTACGTTCATCAGGGATATTGGTCTGTAATTTTCTTTTTTGGTGAGGTCTTTGCCCGGGTTTTGTATTAGAGTGATGCTGGCTTCATAGAATGAGTTTGGAAGTATTCCCTCCTCTTCTATTTTTGGGAAAACTTTAAGGAGAATCGGTGTTATTTCTTCTCTATAAGTCTGGTAGAATTCAGAGGTGAATCCATCAGGCCCAGGGGTTTTGTTCTTGGGACGTTTTTTGATTACCAATTCGATATCGTCACTGGTGATTCGTCTGTTTAGTTTTTCTGTTTCTTGCTTGGTCAGTCTTGGAAGGTTGTATTTTTCTAAGAAGTTGTCCATATCTTCTAGGTTTTCCAGCTTGTTAGCATATAGATTCTCATAATATTCTCTTATGATTCTTTGTATTTCTGTGGGGTGAGTCGTGATTTTTCCTTTCTCATTTCTGATTGTGTTTATGTGTGTAGATTCTCTTTTTCTCTTAATGAGTCTGGCTTGGGGTTTATGTATTTTGTTTATTTTTTCAAAGAACCAGCTCTTGGTTTTATTGATTTTTTCTATTGTTTTGTTCTTCTCAATTTTATTTATTTCTTCTATAATCTTTATTATGTCCCTCCTTCTGGTGACTTTGGGCCTCATTTGTTCTTCTTTTTCCAATTTCAGTAATTGTGTCTTTAGACTATTCATTTGGAATGTTCTTCCTTCTTTAAATAGGCCTGGATTGCAATATACTTTCCTCTTAGAACTGCCTTGCGTCCCACAGAAGTTGTGGCTTTGTGTTGTTGTTGTCATTAGTCTCCATATATTCTTTGATTTCTGTTTTGATTTGGTCGTTAACCCACTGATTAATTAGGAGAGTGTTGTTAAGTCTCCATGTATTTGTGAGCCTTTTTGATTTCTTTCTAAAATTTATTTCTAGTTTTATACCTTGGTGATCTGAGAAGTTGGTTGGTAGGATTTCAATATTTTTGAAATTACTGAAGTTCTTTTGTGGCCTAGTATGTGGTCTGCTCTGGAAAATGTTCCATGTGCACTTGAGAAGAATGTGTATCCTGTTGCTTTTGGGTGTAGAGTTCTGTAGATGTCTGTTAGGTCCATCTGTTCTAGTGTGTTGTTCAGTGCCTCTGTGTCTTTACTTATTTTCTGTCTGGTTGATCTGTCCTCTGGAGTGAGTGGTGTGTTGAAGTCTCCTAAGATGAATGAATTGCTGTCTATTTCCTCCTTTAATTCTGTTAGTGTTTGTCTCACATGTGCTGGCGCTCCTGTGTTGGGTGCATATATATTTATAGTGGTTATATCTTCTTGTTGGACTGACCCCTTTATCATTATGTAATGTCCTTCTTTATCTTTTGCTACTTTCTTCGTTTTGAAGTCTATTTTGTCTGATACAAGTACTGCAACACCTGCTTTTTTCTCTTTGTTGTTTGCATGAAATATCTTTTTCCATCCCTTCACTTTTAGTCTGTGTACATCTTTGGATTTGAGGTGACTTTCTTGTAGGCAGCATATAGATGGGTCTTGCTTTTTTATCCATTCTGTTACTCTGAGTCTTTTGATTGGTGCATTCAGTCCATTTACATTTAGAGTGATTATTGATAGGTATGTACTTATTGCCATTGCTGGCTTTAGATTCGTGGTTACCAAGGGTTCAAGGGTTACTTCTTTACTATCTAACAATCTAACTTAACTTTCTTGTTAAGTTATTGTAAACACAGTCTGATCTTTCTTTCTTTCTCTCCCTTCTTATTCCTCCTCCTCCATTCTTTCTATAATAGGTGTTTTATTCTTTGCCTTTAGTTGGTATTTGGATGGTCCGCTTTCTTTGCTATGATTTTTTTTTTTTCCTCTCGTGACATCTTTTTAGCCTTAGGTGTGCTTCCCTCTAGAACAGTCCATTTAAGATATCCTGTAGTGGTGGATTATAAGACACAAATTCTCTTAACTTTCGTTTATCTGGAAATTGTTTAATCCCTCCATCATATTTAAATGATAATCGTGCTGGATACAATATTCTTGGTTCGAGGCCCTTCTGTTTCATTACGTTAAATATATCATGCCATTCTCTTCTGGCCTGTCAGGTTTCTGTTGAGAAGTCTGATGATAGTCTGATGGGTTTTCCTTTGTAGGTGATGTTTTTTCTCTCTCTAGCTGCCTTTAATACCCTGTCTTTATCTTTGATCTTTGCCATCTTAATAATTATGTGTCTTGGTGTTGTCTTCCTTGGGTCCCTTGTGTTGGGAGATCTAAGAGCTTCTGTGGACTGCGAGAGTACTTCCTTCCCCAGCGAGCGAAAGTTTTCAGCAATTATTTCTTCAAAGACACTTTCTATCCTTTTTTCTCTCTCTTCTTCCTCTGGTACTCCTATAATGCGAATATTGTTCCGTTTGGATTGGTCACACAGTTCTCTTAATATTCTTTCATTCCTAGAAATCCTTTTATCTCTCTCTGCCTCAGCTGCTCTGTACTCCTGTTCTCTGTTTTCTATTCCATTAACAGTCTCTCGCATCTCATCCATTCTGCTGTTAAGCCCGTCGATCGCTTGTCTGTTTTCTGTATTGTCTTTCCTCAGTTCCCTCACTTCCTCCCTCAGCTCTTGCACATTTCTCTGTAGGTCCATCAGCATGGTTATGTCTTTTATTCTGAATTCTTTTTCAGGGAGGCTGTGCATTTCCATCCCTTCAGACTCCCTCTCTGGGGTTGTCTGGTTGATTTTGGTCTGAACCATATTCCTCTGTCTTTTCATGTCTGTATAATTTGGTCACTGATAGTTGCCACGTATGTCAGCTGGGCTCTTTAAGACTTTAAAAAGAGAAGAAAAAAAAAGAGAAAAAAAAAGAAAAAAAAGAAAGAAAGAAGAAAGAAAAAAAGAAAGAAAAGAAAAAACGAAAACAAAACAAAAAAACAAAACAAAACAAAAAAAACAAAACGAAATGCCCACCGGACGTAGATTCTGTGGGAATGCTCTAGGTGGCGCTATTGCCCCACTATTCCACAACTGTGACTGTGCCGCTCCGCAGGGCCCTTTATCGCTCTGGCAGGGGTGGGAACGAATAGGAGGCTGTTGATCTCAGTGAGAAGTGTTAAGTATGGCTACGCTTCCTCAGTCGCCAGCTAAGGCATCTGAAACTCCCCCCGACTCCCAGCCTGCTCGGCTGAGTGTGCTGGGGCGATCCGGCTCCTCCGTTGGGCTCCTGTCTCTTTAAGACCGCTGAAGAAAGCGCGCACTTTTTTTTTTTCCTTCCCGGGAGCCAGCTGCAAGCACCCTGGTGCATTCCCCGCTCATATCCTGCCCCTGTCTCTCCAATCTCCGCTGCACTGCGCAATGTGGGTCAGCGCTCGCCGCGCAGATCCCCGGGGCTGGCTACTTCGCGGGGTGTACTTCCACTCCCTCCCGGCTCTGGATCCTCTCCTCCCGCCGGTGCGCTGGGGTGGGGGAGGGCTCGGGTCCCGCCGGGTCGCGGCTCCGTATCTTACCCGCCTCTTGGGGTGCCAAGTCCTCTCGAGTGTAGCTGCACGCTGTGCGCTTTCCTGTGTATTCTCGTCTCTCTTTTAGGAATAGATGTATTTGCTGTGTTTTCGTAGATAAATGTAGTGTTGGGAGGAGATTTCTGCCCCCCTGCTCACACCGCCATCTTCCCGGAAGTCCAAAATCTCATAAGAGACTATTATGAGAATCTATATGCTAACAAGCTGGAAAACATAGAAGAAATGGACAACTTCTTAGAAAAATACAACCTTCCAAGACTGACCACACAAGAAACAGAAAAACTAAACAGACCAATCACCAGCGATGAAATCGAATTGGTAATCAAAAAACTACCCAAGAACAAAATCCCCGGGACCTGAAGGATTCACCCCTGAATTCTACCTGACATATAGAGAAGAAATAACACCCATTCTCCTTAAAGTTATCCAGAAAATAGAAGAAGAGGGAATAGTTCCATACTCATTCTACGAAGCCAGCATCACTCTAATACCAAAACCGGGCAAAGACCTCACCAAAAAAGAAAATTACAGACCAATATCCCTGATGAACGTAGATGCAAAAATACTCAACAAAATATTAGCAAACCGAATTCAAAAATACATCAAGAGGATCATACACCATGATCAAGTGGGATTCATCCCAGGGATGCAAGGATGGTACAACATTCGAAAATCCATCAACATCATCCACCACATCAACAAAAAGAAGAACAAAAACCACATGATCATCTCCATAGATGCTGAAAAAGCATTTGACAAAATTCAGCATCCATTCCTGATTAAAACTTTCAACAAAATGGGTATAGACGGCAAGTACCTCAACATCATAAAGGCTATCTATATATGACAAACCCACAGCTAACATCATACTTAATGGTGAGACGCTGAAAGCTTTTCATCTAAGATCGGGAACAAGGCAGGGATGCCCACTCTCTCCACTGTTATTCAACATATTACTGGAGGTCCAAGCCATGGCAATCAGACAAAACAAAGACATACAAGCCATCCAGATTGGTAAAGAAGAAGTCAAATTGTCACTATTTGCAGATGACCCGATACTGTACATAAAAAACCCTAAAGACTCCAAAACTACCAGAACTAATATCTGAATTCAGCCAAGTTGCAGGATACAAAATTAACACACAGAAATCTGTTGCTTTTCTATACACTAACGATGAGTTAATAGAAGAAAATCAGGAAAACAATTCCATTCACAATTGCAGCAAAAAGAATAAAATACCTAGGACTAAACCTAACGAAGTAAGTGATAGACCTATACTCTGAAAATTACAAGACACTCGTAAGAGAAATTAAAGAAGACACTAACAAATGGAAATTCATCCCATGCTCATGGCTAGGAAGAATAAGTATTGTTAAAATGGCTATACCACCTAAAGCAATTTGTAGATTCAATGCAATCCCTATCAAAATACCAATAGCATTCTTCAATGAACTGGACAAATAGTTATAAAATTCATATGGAACCACAAAAGACCCCGAATAGCCAAAACAATCCTGAGAAGGAGGAATAAAACGGGGAATTATGCTCCCTGACTTCAAGCTGTACTACCAAGTCACCGTAATTACAACAATTTGGTATTGGCACAAGAACACACGCATCGACCAGTGGAACAGAATAGAAAATCCAGACATTAACCCAAACATACACAGTCAATTAATATATGATAAAGTAGCCTTGGATATATAATAGGGAGATGACAACCTCTTCATCTGCTGGTGTTGGCAAAACTGGACAGCTACATGTAAGAGAATGAAACTGGAGTAATGTCTAATCCCATACACCAAAAAAAAATGGATCAAAGACCTGAATGTAAGTCATGAAACCATAAAACTCTTAGAAAAAAACATAGGCAAAAATCTCTTGGACATAAACATGAGCGACTTCTTCATGAACATATCTCCCCAGGCAAGGGAAACAAAAGCAAAAATGAACAAGTAGGACTATATCAAGCTGAAAACCTTCTGTACAGCAAAAGACAACATCAGTAGAACAAAAATACATCCTACAGTTTGGGAGAATATATTCATAAATGACATGTCAGTTAAGGCCAAAATATATAAAAACTCATGCAGCTCAACAAACAAAAAGTAAATAATCCAATTAAAAATGGGCAGAGGATACGAATAGACACTTCTCCAAAGGAGAAATTCAGATGGCCAACAGACACATGAAAAGATGCTCCACATCGCTCATCAGCAGAGAAATGCAAATTAAATCCACAATGAGATATCACCTCACACCAGTAAGGATGGCCTACATCCAAAAGACAAACAACAAATGTTGGTGAGGATGTGGAGAAAAGGGAATCCTCCTACACTGCTGCTGGGACTGCAAATTAGTTCAACCATTGTGGAAAGCAGTATGGAGGTTCCTCAAAAAACTAAAAATAGAAATACCATTTGACCCAGGAATTCCACTCCTAGGAATTTACCCTAAGAATGCAGCAGCCCAGTTTGGAAATGACATATGCACCCCTATGTTTATTGCAGCACTATTTACAATAGCCAAGAAATGGAAGCAAACTAAGTGTCCATCAGTAGATGAATGGATAAAGAAGAGGTGGTACATATACACAATGGAATATTATTCAGCCATAAGAAGAAAACAAATCCTACCATTTGCAACAACATGGATGGAGCTAGAGGGTATTATGCTCAGTGAAATAAGCCAAGCTGAAAAAGACAAGTATCAAATGATTTCACTCATATGTTGAGCATAAGAGGAATGAAAAAAAACTGAAAACACAAAACAGCAGCAGACACACAGAACCCAAGAATGGACTAAAAATTACCGAAGGGAAAAGGACTGGGGAGGATGGGTGGGAAGGGAGGGTCAAGGGAGAAAAATGGGCATTACAATTAGCAGACACAGTGTTGGGGGGGCAAAGGGAGGGCTGTACAACTCAGAGAAGGCAAGTAGTGATTCTACAGCATCTCACTACGCTGATGGACAGTGACTGTAATGGGGTTGGTGGGGGGGACCTGATCAAGTGGGGATTTTAATAAGCATAATGTTGCTCGTGCAATTGTAGATTAATGATACCAAAATTATAAATAAATAAATAAATAAATAATAAAACTTCAGTAATCCAAGGACACACACACACACACACACACACACAAAAGAATAAGTTTGGAAACCACCAGAGCATGTGTCTGTGTCGTCTGAGGCCCTGGCTGTTCTGTCATTCTGGATGTTTCTCGTGTCTGTCACCCAGGGGCCTGTGTGTGAGCGGGTCCTAGTCCTCATCCTCACGGCTGTGCCAGGATGCTTGCCCACTGCACAAGGCACATTTCTCTAAGCCCAGGGCCTGATCCCAAACAGAGCCTCTCCTTTCCTGTTGCCTGAGGCCCCAGGAGAATGACCCACAGGCCCTGCTCGGCCCCTCCAGGCCTAGTGTGCTCACCCCCTCAGGCTGGCAGATGCCCTGAGCTCCTTGCTTGGAGTTCACTCCCAGTGGTGCCAGTTCCCTCCAGCATCCCAGATTTTCCAGGACTCAGAGCAGCCAAGTCAGTTGAAAAGAAAAAAATGCATATATATCTTGCCTCCACATGCAGAGTCCTCACATTTGAGCTGGGGACGCGCCAATAAACATAGCATGATGTCATCCCCCCCCCCAAAAAAAAACAATAAAAAAAAAACACTGTTTATATTACCAAACCTTTGACTGGAATGTTATACCTGAGAGACATGTGCATGAACTTATATGAACAGACAGCTTTAAGGAACTGAGGTTGACTTTATAAAGCCAACAAAGCCCCTTGGAAGAACTGGCCTGGTACCTTGCTTACAGGGTTCCCAGCAGCCTTACCAGGTGAGTAAGGAAGGTCACTTCCTGGCAGGTGCAGGAATCTCAGAATGTCTTAGAGACCTCAAGAAGAGAGGAATTCACCCATATCTTCAGGTACTGCAGGCAAAACCTGATGGCAAATCTGGCTTGGCTTTCTGGCCTTGAGAGGCCTTTAAAAGTCCAATCTGAAGTTCCTTATAAAAAGTTCCAGCAAAGCACATTTAAAAAAGCCTATGTAATCAATTGCTCTTCTTGCTGTACTTATGCAAATAATCAAGCCAAGTGTTAATTATTTTCTTAATCTGGTTACTTCTAATAAAAATGAAGGTGATTTTAGAGAAAAGTATTGTTTCAATAATGCAGCCTTATCTATACTGAGTCCTAATACTAGTCATTGGGACATAAACTAGATTCAGAATTCTAGTGTCTTCAAAATATCTGGCTATGATTCTCAATTAGAGTTTTACTCTTTCTAATCCTCATATTCAGCCATGCACTCATCAATCTCCTTGTCAAGTCTGTTCTTCCAGAATGGAAAATCCAACTCAAGATGTTGCTACTTAACCTAATAACATGATTTGTTCTATCTTGCCTAGAAGCTGTAAAACTACAAATAGTAATAGAAATGGAACCTGGAATAGAAGTGCCCATCTTCTGAGGCCCTCTCAGCAGACCACTGATGGAGACCTAGCTGCGCCCCTTATTGCACCCCCTCTCAGCAAGAAGCAGCCAGAGCGGTCGTCATCCCCTTTCCCCAGCAGCAGCTAGGGTCTCTATCTGTAGAGGGGCGAATGAGACAGGGACCATAGGCTTAGACAGAATAGGGTGAGGGCCTCCTGAAAAAGCAAGGCAGAATATTTGCAGTCAGAGCAATGTAACTTCATGCAAGGAAACCCCCTACCAAAACTGTGTTAAACATTAAGCTCTAGGGTCATTCTTCAGTGAGACCAGTTAATATTCCCCAAATAAAGAAGAGTAGCACGTTTTTATTATGCTAATGACTTGTAATCATGTGTAAGATTGACTTTAGCATGCTAAAAGGCCCAGGCCTTTGTGCTGTCTTTCTTCTTTCAGATCTGATGGGGTGGTTTTGCAAACTGGGCAACTAATTTAGCATGCAGACGCAGTTGTAAACAACATAATAAAGGGCAAGAAGGATTCCACCTTAAAGATAAGATTGCACTTAACTTACTCCTTAGCAAACAATCCCTCAGCCCACCTTGGGGTCAGGCTGAGCAGGTAGCCTTGTTTCATATGCTCCTAGACCAGGACGCAGGTGTCCCAGAGAAAAGTTGGGCAGGAAATTCCTTTTGTTAAGTTAATTCTAGATATTCAGACACCACTTAACAAGTCCACACCCCTAAGCCTTTTTTTCAAGTTCTTGAAAAATCCTTATCTGCCTATAAAACCCCTAGACAATGCACCACACTGGACTCTCTTGTCCCCTCCTGGCATGAGCCGAGAGCTCTGTACTTTCACTTTATTTCTAAATAAAAACCTGTACCTTGCTCTCCTACGTTGGGTGTTTGCTAAACTCATTCTTCGGCTTCATGAACAAGAACCCTGGCATCAGCATCACAGCTGAAAATGATAATCCCATGAATACATCATAAAAATCCAAATTTCAGTAAGATCAAGCCATGAAAAGATTGAGCTATTTTAACTAATATAAACTAATAGGTGTATTTAAGCTCTCTTATTTATATCTTCTATCCTTTATTAGCCAAGTATTCATAAAAATGTACCCCTAGTGGAAATGATAAGGCAGTTTTTAATATAACAGCAAATTATATGAATATGATGATTGGGTTCCTTTTTTTTTTGTTTGGTATTATTAATGTACAATTACATGAGCAACATTACGGTTACTAGACTCCCCCTATTATCAAGTCCCCACCACATACCCCATTACAGTCACTGTCCATCAGTGTAGTAAGATGCTATAGAATCATTACTTGTCTTCTGTGTGTTATACTGCCTTCCCCGTAGATGATTGGGTTTCTTGAGACTATTTTTGAAAGTTGCAAGGCTACCTATTTATAGCTGCAAGGATAAAATCAGGACAGCCCTGATAATTCAATGTGGAAAATGCCAGAGATGAGAAGCCAAGCAGGCTGTTTCTTCGTGGATTTCATTTTGTCATATTCTGATAAATTTCCTGCTGAATTTCCTGTTACTTTAGATTATTTTACCTTTATTTAAACTTTATTATTGTCTCCTTGGCATTCTGCCTTCAATGTGGATTTTTCTCTACACTTATTCACAAAGACAGTTCAACATTCTGAGCATTCACAAAAGAGACAATGTCCTCACTTAAGTAGCTCTTCTAATTGGAGATGAAGCGTTGTAATAGTGGCTTGTGCAAGGAGTAAATGGAACACAGAAAGGAAGAGCTAACTGCCAGAGGCACTCAGAGAAGGCATCACCCACCAAGGCAGTATTGTTTGCAGAAAGGGGAGGCAAATAGAGATGGCAATATTCCACCACTGAAAAGCAAATATAAAAGCATAGTAGCATGCACAGTCATTGGGGAAAGAAGCAGTTTCATGCACTAGAATGCATGTAATTGGAGAAGTTGTTGGGAAAGAAAAGATTTCTATGAAATATAGAAAGACAGACTATGCTAAAGACAATTTAAATTTACTGTTAATGCTTTTGAACATTGGACTGACAAGCAGTGGATTTTCTTAATAAAATTAATGCTAGCTAAGTGTGGGGTATTTAATTCTGAGCCATGAAGAGGGACACTTAGAGAAAAAAGGGCAGAAGACAAGTTGAGAAAGTATTGTAATATCTGGGTAGGAAGAGAAACTGAGGCTCTATATTCTCAAGCTCGATATAAAATTTCCTGAGGTTTTTAACTTTCCCTTCAGGGTTTGTACTTTAATTCCTGTTGCCTTTCCTTTTTTTTTAGCCACAGCTTTAAGATTCAACCCAAATGTACAGTGTAATCACTCTTTCGGGTCTCTATTGTAAAGCTGTGATAACTGGTGTTCAATAGTATGTTAAATCTCAAGCCTTATTAAATAGATACACAGCATCGTGACATTAAATATAATAGCACTCTATACATTAAAGTCTTTATACACAATATGTAGTCAAGTGTGGCTATTGAGATGGGGAAGTTCATTCAATTACAGCCTAATTTAAATTCCAAGAATTTAAGATATTAATTTTTCCCAAACATATAGTACAGTCAATGACCAAGATTATTTTAAAGGAAAAAGTCAATACTCCAACTATATTAATCAGTTTAATCTAAGTAGCACTGCTTTAACCAATATTCATCAATGTGAAAAAAATCCTAACCCTTTTCATAGACCTTAGGTTTTGTGCCTTAAGCCATTCCTTTCAATTTTTAAATAGAGGCATTGTGTCCAGAAAAAAAAAAGAGGTGTTTTTACTTAAAAAATGCTAGTGTGAAAAAATATGTTGTAGTAGTGCCACAAGTCAGAGAGATATGCTTTGAAATATTAGCACAGATATATATTTATGAGAAATAAAGGGAGTGCCTTTCTAAGTCTATAGGTAAAATAGAACAGCTAAGTCCATTTGGCAATTAAGTTAAATACCTAGGAAAAAACAAACTCAATCCACAGAAAAATATTTTCATTGATATAGGCATTATATTTCTGCTATATTCCCTACATGCTGCATAATTTATAATTGTATATTTATGTTTGTGGTCAATATGATCTGCTTGAAGGATTGGGAGTTTTAATATTCTAGAGAGCAGCTACACAATTTTGTGGAAAATCAATGCCACTGGCATTCAGGGCAAGTTGAAACATGGAGTTCATCTTTGATCACCCTCTGTCTTCTAAACATAGTAATGAGACAGGGACCATGGGTTTAGACGAGTAGGGTGAGGGTCCCCAGAAAAAAAGCAAGGCAAGATAATTACAGTCCGAGCAGTGTAACAACATGCAAGGAAAGCCCTACCAAAACTCTGTGCTAAACATTAAGCTCTGGAGTCATTCTTCAGTGAGATCAGTTAATATTCCCAAATAAAAGAAAGTAGCCCATGTTTTTTATTATGCTAATCATTTGTAATCAAGTGTAAGACTCACTTTAGCATGCCAAAAGGCCCAGGCCTATGTGCTGTTTTTCTTCCTTCAGACCTGATGAGGTGATTTGAAGCCTGGGCAATTAATAATGGCAAGCATGCCCAGCCACAAACCACATAGTAAAAGGCAGGAAAGATTCCATCTCAAAAATAAGATTTAATTTTAATACCCAGGAAGTTAAGAAGTAAGATTCTTAACTTACTCTTTAGCAAACAGACAATAGCTCAGCCCACTTTGGGGGCTGGGCAAGCAGCCTTGTTTGATATGCTCCCAGACCAAGACGTGGTACCTCAGGAAGAAATCAGTGCAGTAAATTTCTTGTGTTAATTTTAAATATTCAGGGACCACTTAACAAGTCCACACCTCTAAGCCCTTTTCACGTTCCTCAGAATCCTCAACTGCCTATAAAACCCCTAGACAACGCACAACTACAAGCTATCTTGTCCCCTCCTGGCATGAGCCAGGAGCTCTGTCCTCTCACTTTAACTCTAAATAAAAGCCTCTGCCTTGCTCTCCTACCTTGAGCGTTTGTGAAGTTCATTCTTCGACTCCACGAACAAGAACCCCAGCATCAGTAATGACTGATAAAAAATTTAAAAAGAAAACCAAAAAGCACTGCTAGGCTAAAATACAAGATAAAATCTGTGCATGCCAGAAATAGAATAAAAACATGCAATAATGAGCTGGGCTGATGCTGTAGACATACTGAGCTCTAGGTGCAAAAGAAGGCAGTGTTAGCCAGGACTTCAGCTTCTGCAAGGTGTATGGTACTAAAATTGCTTCATGTAAAATGGAGACTCAGATCATACTGACTACGTGAAGCCATTGAATGAAATTTGGTCCCCTAAACCACAAACTGACTGAATGGAAACAATAAAATAAAATAATAAGATAAAATAAATAAACTATCAATTATTGAATGGGTTTATAAATTCACAGAAGCTTCAAACACAGGGAGGTAAGTGGACAAAGCCTCTGAACCAAGAGTGCAGTCAATTCACTTGCTGTGTCTGTGTAATATGGATTTGTCAAATTCCTAATATAATCATAGGACAGAAAATTAATTTTTTTTGAGACTGAATAAACTGAAACAGTGTGACAAAGTAAGAAGTGATTAAGAAGTGGTGAGGAAAGAACCCATACTCCAAATTCCAAAAATCCCAAACATTCCATTCAAGAAATCCTGAAACTACTATAGTGCAATGATCAATTTAAAAAAAAATAAAGTATAAACTGGGCATAAAAACCTTTCATGTGAAATGAATTTGACAGATTCTTACAAAGATATTAATTACATGAAAACATCCAAAGATGAATGTGGGTACATAAACCTCCATAATTTTTTAAGAAAAAACAAGTATGAGATAAGAAATCTTAAAATGGAATTAATTACTGAAATGTATATGAGAAAAATTGTAGACTGAATGCATTCGATGAATGGCATTGTGAATGATAAGGCACTATTGAGGAACTCAAACAAAATGCAGCAGAGAGAAATAAAAGGGCAATTTTAATATCAATATGAACAAATACTTAAGAATGTTGGAGATACTTTGCAAAACTCTATTTTTAAGTAATAGTTGCTATGGGAAAAACCAAACAGGTAGTAACAGAAAAGTAATATTTAAAGTATTGATAGCAAAAATATTTTCAGGATTGAAATAAGATATAAGCTCTCATTTTGAAAGTGTACTCAAATTAGTAATACAAATAAAAGAAAATTTAAGTCAATTAACATTGTAGTCAAACAATAAAACACCGAAGTTACAAAATGAAATTATTTATGAAGGAACAATTATTAAGCTGACCTTAGACATCTGACCTATAAAGTCAATGCCAGGAAACACTGTGGGAATATCTTCAGAGTGCTCATGAAATACAATTAGCAACTCACAAGTTTATACCCATTTAAACACTCATTTAGTAGGGAGAACAAAATTAAGATACATTTAGAAAAAAAAATTAAGATAATTATGAGTGAATATTAGAGTATTAGTGAAAAAGTCTTAAGTCCATAAGATCCTCACTAAAATGACTCATATGGCAATCTTTGGCAAAAAGAAGAGAATTAAGAGATATAAGAAAATGAGAACATGAGAGAAAAGAAACAGGAGTAAAAAAATAAACATATGCATAAGCCATATTAACAATGGTCTTTAAAACTATTAACTATATTATTGTGTCAAAAATAAAAGAATAGCCTAAGAATTTAAACAGCAATAGTAGCACCAGTGAGTAAATGTTCAAATGGATATTTATAAGGCATGTTTCATAATCAGAATATACATATACTAAATGTGCCAAGACATATTAGGCTCAGGGATCCCTAAAGATCTTTTTAAGATCTTTTTAAGCTTACACTTTTTAAGCTCCTGCAATATTATAGCAGGCAATTATTAGGAGCTTATCTATAGTGGATCAAAAATAAGTATAAATCTAGTCAAGGACTATATACAAGACTAGGCATCTGTACTTCATTTTTGACACTGGTTATTGAGTGATAAAAAACTGATAGTGGTGACTATACCAGCACAAGAGAAAGGCAAATGGCCATGAGCTCCTGAGGGTGCTAATGACTCATAGCATGGCTTCTGCTTCAACATGAGCTACTTAATTAGTATCCAGATATACCTGGTTTTTCCCTGAAGGCCTTTTGAAATTTAAAAGAAATGACCGCAAAAATATGCTGTGGCTTCAGTAAAATAGCAGGGCAGAAGGAATAAAAGTTAAAAAACCATCCCAACATAATGGAGTTTGATAACTCCCTAACATTTAGAACTGGAACTTTAAAAAATACTTTAAAACCAGGACACAAAGAATGACTTCACAGGGTAACCTGAACCAGAAGTCAAACAGTCCTTGCATGAAATTGTAGTCTAAGCATCACTTTAGTGGTTCTGAACACCTAAGGACCTGAACGTTGAGTACAGTGGTTTCTGATTTATAAATGCTCTCCAAAGAAAGATAATACCATTCTAGACCAAATATTTCTTCCACTTAAAAAACTGCAATATCCAGTACACAGGCAAAAATTGTCAGGTACATAAAGTTAAAAAAAAATCATTAGTGAGAAAGACCAGAATCAGACAGCAGAAATAGATTCACAGGGACCCTGATATTGCAATTTTCATATGTAGACTGAAAAATAACTGTAGCAACTATGTCTAAGAAGACAAAGATAGGTGAAAATGTCCAGAGGGAACTGAAGGCATGAAGTGGAAGAGCAGCTTTGAAAGCAAAACAAAAAAACTCAAAACTACAAAAATTAAGAACTTAGTAGATGGCTTTGACATAGATTAGATGCATCAGAAGAGAGAACTGGTGAACTGAGATACAAGTCAGAAGTTGCTTACTAAAGCAAAAAAGCACCAAAAAGAGCTGATGATGAGAAACATAAAGGGTCAGGTGAGATAGTCTAACATGTGCCTGCCAAAGAAAAAAGAACATATATTATTTATAAGGATATATTATCTAAAATATAAAAATATATACTGTATACATAATTTTTAAAAATTACAAAAAAATGATTTGTCAAGTTTTAAATATATATATTTTTTCATGTGTTTGCATGTGTACCAATATGTTAAAAATATCATACATGTTGAGAATATGAAGATGAAATTAATGTGCTCTATGTTCTTTTATTATTTGCTGAGAGGACCAGGTGTTTACTACTTTAAGGATGCATGTTGTAATTTGGAAGGTAACTGTTGCAAAAAAAAAGAATAATAAGCTATATATATTTCTGAACTGGTGATGACAAACATAACAAAAGATGGAGAATATGACTAAAAGAAGAAGAAAACAAAAACATAAATATAGATTTGGGAGGACAGGTAGAAATACCCATGATAAGATGTTAGATTTGAACTCATATATATTAGTATGAAAGTAAATTTAAGTAGATTAGTTGTTCTCTACTATTGTCTATCTAAAAGAGATAAATTTAAGTACAAATAAAGAATGAAAATTAAGAAATGGAAAAAAGATCCAACATGTAAAACTATCCAAAAGAAATTTTGTGTAATTACCCTAACATCAGACAAAGAAGAATTAAAAAAAAAAGAATTTCTAGATATAGAAATACCCTTCACAATGATAAAAACTTGAAATTTTCCCAGAAGACATAATCAATCTAAATTTGTATAAGTGTTACTAAAAAGTAGTGCTGTCCAAGAGAATTTTCTAGGATAATAGCAATGTTCTGTATCTGCCCTTGTCAATATAGGCACTATGGTCCAATATGTACTATTGATCATTTGAAATGTGGTTATTATGGATGAGGAACTATATTTTAATTTTACTTAATTTACATTTAAACAGATACATGTGATTAGTGGTTACTATATTCGACAGAGAAGTTATATGCCTCCTAAATACATAAAGCAGAAATATAGAGAAGTCAAAAAAGGAGAAAAATAAAAAATTATAGTAGAAGATTTTAACATACTTCTGTTAGTACAGATAAAGTAAGCAGAAAAATAAAACACACAGGATAAGATTTGAAATAGTAAGTAATAAATTTGACATACTTGAAATGTAGAGACTACTTCATCCCAAAACTGGAGGTCATACATTATTTTCAATTGCAATTTTTATGAAAATTGACTTTATACTGGACCATAGCAAATCTCAACAAATAAAAAGAAATAAAATCATGCAAAATATGTATGAGAAATCTGCAGACCTAGATAGATGTAAGATAGCAATTAATAATCAGATAATTAGAAAATATCCTGTTTATGCAAATAAACTCCTAAATAACACACAGCCCCAAGATAATATAAAACATGGATTTCAGAAAACATTGTAAATAGATACAGAGTCCTATGAAAGTAAAACATTAAAATAAGTATGTTGTAGCTAAATGCAGAAAAACAAAATTAATTAAGCCATTTTGCATACCAGTATTTTATCCCTCCAAACATGGCATAGAAGTGCTGCCATCTCCTGTCTCAGACTTACTGAATACTGACTGACCTGTAAGAGTTCCTGTTGCTATTAGGATACTAGAGATAGAAGTAGGAGAGTGAAGCTGAACTGCTAAAAGTTAGAGGCAAAGGATAGTCCAACTACTTGCATGATAGGATTTAAATGTCCTATGGACAACTGACCCTAAAGGTTTAAACTGTCTTCCAGGTATCCCATAAAGGCATTTCGGGTGACAGCACCATGGCAAAAATCTATGGAAAGGACTTTTTGTGACCATGGCTGAGTAGAGGAGAATGAGGCTGAGACTGAACCAGTATCACATGCTAAGGACTGGATGGTTAGAAGTCCCTGGATAGTAGAACCATGCTTGCAGCACAGATTCAAGGGGATCCCTATACAGATTCCTGGCACTCTTTTTCTGTAGACCTTTTTCTTTCCTGGAACTCTTTTCCACAACAGCCTGTCCCCTCAAACTTCCTTCATAACTCAGCAAGATTGTTATGGGATCCTGGCCCCTGTTCTGTGGTTGGAATGTGTCTGCAGACGGCAAGCCAACCTTTTTGCCCTTGTCTTACAGACTGCAGTCTAGCATTGCTTGTTATCAAATGTCTGAAAACAACTGTCCCATGTTTTTTCAATTATTTAATCATTTAAGGTGAGGAAACTCAGTCCCCATTACTACATCATGTCCAAAAGCAAAAGGCAATATAATCTTTATACTTTATAATAATAATAAATAATTTTATATTAGTAAATGTCTTACTAGTAAAGTCATAGAAAGAGTGTTTGAATAACTGGTTTTATTTTGGACAATGAATTTTTTTTGTTATCTTATTATGTGTCATAAATACATAATAATATGCATATAAAGCAAAATGGAATGGATGAAATATTAATTTTGAAAGTTTTTTAAAAAGTAGTTCATATGTTTAAAATATTTGATTTACCATTATGCATTGCTTTGATATGTTTGAAGAAAGTATTTCTTTTAGCAAGCAAAAATAATTACATTAAAAATTATGGGCATTCAATATATAAAGTTCTGAACTACCACCCGTTTCATCCAAAATAGATGGAAATGAAAGAAAAAATGCAATTGCTTTTCAGAAAGAAGTATTTTAAGGTTTTCATGGTTCCAAAGGATAATTTTGATAAGCCTTAAGTATAATTCTGGGGTTGTTAGTATGCTTCATTTTATACTCTTTTTTTTCTGTATTTTTAAAGAGACACAAAATTAAAGGTTTGAAAAAGAAATAAAAAAATGTTTATAGGAAATGTTAAACATGGCAAATATCTAATTATTATCTGGATATTCAAACTATTGGTGTTGAAGTAGGAAAAAAAATTAATAGCAATACTGAACCCAATAAACTTAGCCACAGATTCATTTGTGTTTCTTAATGTTTGTATAAATTCCTGTTGATTAAAATTTTAAGACTATAAGTAAGAAATTTACATATCCTCTGAGAAGGGTGACACTGGTTTATTAGTTTTAAGAGTTCTATGATTTTTAAAAAGAAAGTAACTTTATTTTATCTAAGCAAATATAAAAATGTAATATATGGCTGGTAAAAAATGTCACAGTGACTTCCGGGAAGATGGCGGGGTGAGCAGGGCGGCAGAAATTTCCTCCCAACACTATATTTATATACAAAACCACAGAAAATACATCTATTCCTAAAAGAGAGACGAGAATACACAGGAAAGCGCACAGCATGCAGCTACACCCGAGAGGACTCGGCACACTAAGAGGTGGGTAAGATATGGAGCCAGGACCTGTAGGGACCCGAGCCCTCCCCCACACCAGCGCACCGGCGGGAGGAGAGGATTCAGAGCCGGGAGGGAGTAGAAGTACACCCCGTGAAGTAGCCAGCCCCGGTGATGTGCGCGGGGAGCGCTGACCCACATTGCGCAGTGCAGCAGAGACTGGAGATACAGAGGGGAAGGATCTGAGCAGGGAACGTGCCAGGGTGCTTGCAGCCGGCTCCCGGGAAGGAAAAAAAAAAAAAACACTGCGCGCTTTCTTCAGCGGTCTTAAAGAGACAGGAGCCCAGCGGAGG